>PVIJ01000666.1:7925-21072 GCA_004024925.1 Scalopus aquaticus | reverse complement strand
GCTGGGGATTGAACTCATGCTGCAGTAGCTCTAGATAGCTTCATAGTGCTGAGACTCAAACCCTTGCACCACCAGGGAGGCCTGAGTTCTGTGATTTGTTCAGGTTTCAACACATAGCTTACATCCCAGTTTAGTATCAGAATTCTACATGAAAAAATTTTTTTCACCTCACAGGCACAATAAATTTTATAACCTTTAATGTTTTAGTTTTCTCCCATAACATACCTTTATTTGAACATAATTTATGTGTTGACTCTATGTTAACAAGGCTAATTTTTAAAACATTTTTAAGTGTACAATTCAGTGACATTAAGTACATTTACTGTCGTGCAAACACAATTACTATCCATTTCTAGAACTTTTTCATCACCCCAAGCAGAAGCTCTGTATCTGTTAAAAAGTGACTTCCCTTGGATTTCCCTGGTGGCACAACAAGTTGGGGCACAGCACTGTGGAGCTATGCAGAGCCACTGCAGCTTGAGTTCAATGCCCGGCCAGGGAGCTTCCCACATGGCGCAGCAGACCTCTCCTGTCTCACCTGCTGCTCTCCTCAGCAGTGTATTTCAGTCAATCCGCCTGTTCTGCTCCCCCTACTCTGTCTCTGATGGGTCCTCTCACCGCCTGCCCCCGCTCGCATGCCTCTGGCCTACTCCCCAGCTTGTGTGCATAAATCAATCTTTAAAAAAAAAAATAACTCCACTTTCCTCTACACCCCTATTCCTTGGTAATGTCTATGGCTGATCTATTTCTGTCTCTGGATTTACTACTCTATGTACTTCCTATCAGTGCAACTCTACTAGATGTCCAGCTTATTTCATGTAGCATTTCAAGGTATATCCACATTGTAGCCTGGATCGGAATTTCATTCCTTTTTCTAATTGAATAATACGCCATTGTATGTATCTACCAAGTCACCTACTGATGGTCATACCATTAGTATAAAGAAATGCTATTATGAATACTGGTGTGTAAGTATATTTTCAAGTTCCTGCTTTTTTCAAAGAAGAGATCAAGAAGTGGATTGCTGGGTCATGTTAATTCTATGTTTAACTTTTTGGAGGAACTGCTACAACTTTCCCACAATGGCTGCACCTTTTATATTCCCAATAGCAATGCGCAAGTTTTCTATTTTTTCCATATCCTTGCCAACTCGTTATTTTCTGTTATTTATTTTAAACAACAGCCATCCTTGTGTGAAATGGCACCTCACTGTGGTTCAGGTTTTTACTGTTTTCACTGACCACTAGAAAGAGTCAAATTTGTGATCCAGTTTCAATGGGTGTATATATTTTTAGTTTTGGTTCTCGTTGTTCTTTGTTTTTTGATCCACTTCTAAATTTGTAACAGACACTCAACCCAGAGTGATTGTCATTCTCAGTCCTTGCTACTGGCAACGCTGGAGACATTTTGGTTTATTACAGATGAAGTTTGGGGGGGTTGCTACACACCCTTACAGTGTGAAGGACAGCCCACTGCAACAATTTGGCCTGAAATGCCAAGGGTGCCAAGGTGGAGAGACTTTGTATTGTAACTATCTTGTCACACTTTATGTACCTTTCTTTATAAAGCGCCATAAATCTTTTTGGGAATAGAGCAGAGTATATGAATTATTTCTTCTGAAGTAAATATTAACATTGTGATAAAGATGCAGAAGGCCTAACTTTCTTTTCACAACAGCACCCATCTGCATATTCAAATAATATATTTGAATACATTTATCAAATTAGATGCTAATTTAATCATCTACAATAGAATGTGAGGTGAAAATACTGCGATTAATATTTTAAAAACCACAAGGATGTTCCTGAAAGAATAACAAATCTAGGTATCTGGACTTTCATTAAGTCGAAAAATATCATGGACCAGGCTGCCCGTTTGGCACTAATTATATATAGGCAGATCAGGTGAATCTGACCCTTGTACCTGTGGACCACAAATCTCACTAATGAATATCTGATGATAGGTCAAGCACTTGTACACAATATTTTGACGTCTCCCCCCTTTTAAGTTGAATAGTTTAAGAAAGCAGAAATTCTTATAAAATGGAAAACTTTAATTGTTCAAAGCAAAGGCACAAGTAAACATTTCAGGTTACCATACAATGTTACAGTAAGAAATTCCAACAGTAAAATGAAATACATTATAATTTTGTATCTCTATAGTATATTTAATGTATTATTTTATCATCTCTTCTTTGGAGTGAAAAGAAGATGGATAGGTAGATCAATGGCTGTGTGAGAAAACTTGAATTACAAATAGCATTCACTCCACTGTTGATCAGAAATTTTAATTTCATTAGAAGGAATTAAAATTTAAAAAATGCACTGTTTTAATGATAGAGCAGCAATAACTTTCAGGCTAAAGCTTATCATTTTAATAAAGTAAATCGCTGATCTCATGAAATGTTAGCTCTCGATAACTGGCCCTACATAATAATCAAGCTGTGAAAAGCTTCACCTTTCAGATTTACTTTAAATCTGAAAATTATAGTGCATTATGTAGATGATAAAGGGGAATGAGGAGCCAAGTCATTTCTTCTGATGTCAAAAATAAAATAATTACAAAGGCCTAGCCTTGTTTTCCATCAAAGGCACTATCTGGAGAGTTACAAGCTGCATCATGTTCAACACTAAGAAAAAGTTGTTTTTCTTCCAAAATAACTGGCCAGTTAGTTGGGACCTGATTTCTCAGTTTGTCATTAAACACTGAGTGTTTAATATCAATAAAATTGGTAGAAATTGTGTAAAATTACATCTTAACTTTTTTCCAGGAAGATTTCTAAGGAGTATTTGAATCAAAGATCTTGAATGTGAAGATTGTTGTTTCCAGTTTTTCACTGTTCAAATTACAAGCATATCAAAAGATTAAGGGTTACGTACCATAATTGTTTTACACCCAACTAGAGATAGTTGGGAAATTCTCTAGAAAGATGTTCTTATTTTAAAGGCAAATTAAAACATTGACTCAATAAAGCATACCATAGAAGTCAATGAATGCACGCTTTAAAGAACAGAGCTGGGATTCTGGAATTTTTTCCTCATTTCCAAAGGTACATTTTCCTTCCAGATTTGTCTACGGCATCAAAGAATTTATGATATAAAATAGTTGGCATACTTTCCATTTAGAATAGTTCGGAGTATAAGATCCATCAGGAAATTTTACGTTTCCAAACCACTGTAGCTTAACTGGTCTGAGTTTCTATTGAGACTAACTTAGTACGTAAACCTACATTTTAGAGCACTGAAATCAAAGGTCAGCAAACTTTTTCTCTAAAGTGTTAGACAGTAGATATTTTAGGCTATGCAAATAGTATAGTCCTATGCCAACTACTCAATTCTGCCATTGTAGTACAAAAGCAACTGCATACAATACGTAAATGGATAAGCATGGGTATGCTCCACTAAAACTTTGACACCGAAATTTGAATTTCATATGATTTTCATGTGACGCTAAATTTGATTCTTTTGATTCTTCGCCCCAACTGCAAAAAAATGTAACAATCGTGCTTAAGTTGTGGACCATGTGCAAACAGGTGATTGACTGGAACTGGCTCAAGGGCTATACTTGCTGACCCCTGAATTATTCAGATATCTGATGTGGGGGTCAAAGTAACTATGTGGCCACGAATCATCTCACTTCACTTGGGCATCAACAGCCTCTAGGCTGGCAGTAATGAACCCTAAAAGAGAATCTCAAAAGTACTAGTCAGATAATTCTAGGAGTGGTATCTATATTCACAAGCTGTATACAGCTTATGCATATTGATTACATATAAGATACCTATCTACAAATACATTCAGGAAACACATTTAAATAAAATTTACTTAAAATTTATTTAAATCACATCAATTGTCAGAAGAGCATGAGATTGAGAAATTTATTAGCTGAAACTTTTCAAATGCTTTGGTGTCAGAGAGATCTGGATTAAATTCTTGGTTCCGCTAGCTTGTGACCACAGGTAAATTGATTAACCTGGTGCATGTGTGTTTCAATCTTGTTTGTTAAGCAAATAGCTACAAAGAGCTTCTTGGAAAAGTTTAGTCCATGCCGTATACTCTGTGCCACAGACTTGACTACTGGTTTTAGACAAAACTGTTTTTGTCTCTTCCACTCAATTCCTATATAGACTTTTTTTTCTGCATGCAACATATTGTGCAAAACTGTACCTCTCTATAAACTGAATTCCACCTTCCTCTTTCTTAACCTCTGATGAAAAGGAGAGTGAAAGCATCCAATCACCACGCTCTTGTCTTTCTAAAGTGTAAGCGTGATTTGAGTGTCTCCTCCAATTTATCAATCACAAACATTCAGTTTTCTAGGAAAACCTAGATTTGATAAAAAAGGAAGAATTGGTAGGCAAGAATTCTTATGGCTTTATGTATAGATCAGCAACTAGAGAATCTGAAGATAATGTTCACAGATTACTTGCAGATGTAATTGTGTATCTTGGACCTCAATCTACTGCCTAAATTATATTAAGTAGAATATTAGCACTAAATAATATGTGCTGTAACATAACCTCTTTAGTTATGAAACATTAGCTATATTACATGAAGAAAAATATTTCACTAATAGTGTTGAAGAAGCATCAGTTAAATTATGAATCTAGTGTTGAATACTAAGCAAAATACTAGAGCTATGAAAATATTAGTGTTTGGTGTTATTTTCAATTTTCTTTTAGCCTATTATTTACAGAAGTCCTGTTAGAATGCTGAAGGCAGTCATTTTTCCACATGACATTTCTCCATATAAAATGATGTTTAAAGATGCATGATGCAGCTTCATAAATATGTACACAAAAACTACGTATGTGTAGTTAACCTACTACTCTGTAGGTAGGCAACATATGGAAGCATCATATGCACATAAAGTTAGACAATAAACAAAACTTAAAACTCTCAAGACAGGTAACTATTCATTTACATTTATAAAATTATAAGGAAAAAGACTTTTAGTTTGGGAACTTTCAGTGGCCTACAAATAAGACAGTAATTTTAATTGGAAAAAAATTACCCATAAACAAAAACAAGATAAAGTTAGATCTATCTCTTGGTCATGTTTGTAGACAGCTGCCCTGAAAACAAATTGATAAATAAATATACAATTTGTTCACTGAACAGAAAATATTGCACAAGAACAGTTTTGTCTGGAAAAAAAAATCCAATTTTTCATATTTCTGAACTTCAAAATGATTCCTACATCTAGATATAATTGCATTTTATAAACAAGAAACATTAATATTCGGTAATACTGTTAGATTCTTATTTTTTCCATTAACCATATTCCCAGTCTACTTTATGGCAATGGCAAGTCAGTGGTGAAGATTTGGCAAAGATAAAAAGGCAGATAAGACTGTAAAATATATATATCTATCTCTCTATATATATCTATATATATTTACATATGAAACAGATAATGTTCCAAAAACCCTTACTCATAGGATAACTGATCCCTTAAAAAAGTCCACAGTCTGGGTCACAGTGATGGTCAGACAGTGGTTGAATAAGACTCTTTTCGTGGGGGCCGTTCCTTTTGCGCCACTCGGTCACACTCTCTGGTTTCCAGCACACTGTCTTCTGTTTCGCTCTCACTGCCATCTGCCACAGTGGGGTCCAAAGTCATTGGGCCAGATTTTCTGTGCAAAGGAAAGCCAATGCCACTTTCCTGTAAGGAATGATCTATAAAATCTTCATCAGAGGAATGCAATGATTCGTCATCTCCTATTAAATGGTTGACAATGTGGATTCCATCAAAGGGGGGTTGGCCTGAGAAGCTCCTCTGGCCTTTTAGGCACCTGAGCTGTCAAAACAAAATCCAAGTTAATATACGCAGTTGGGGAAATACACTAAGAAGCACACATTTCATACTTAAGGAAGAGAAACTTTGACCTTTTCCCATTTATAGATGTAATAGTAATTACCAACTGAGTACTCCTATGCAATGGACATATAACTTGTTATTTTAACCGAATCATCACAGTAGTCCTTCCTACTATATGGTAGACTTTATTTATCCTCATTTTACAGATTAGGAAATGCAGACTTAGGTAACCTGCTTAAGTAACCTGCTGAGACACACAGCTAATAGCAAAGTTTAGATTCAAACTGAAACTTTGCTATACTGGAGATAATATAATGAATCCATGTACTCATCATCTAATTTCAACAAAACATCATAGACAATCCTGTTATATTAAACCTCTCCTGTCCCTGGATTATTCTGAGGTAAATCCCAGACATTCTCTCAGTTCACCTGTAAAGGACATGGATTGTAAGACAATAACCGAACTATCACACACACTTTTGAGAGCGTGTCTCTGTAATTCAGAGAATGAGGATCATAAACCATAAAGACTTGCTATGATTGTCCGACCTGTTACATTATCCTAAAGGCAGCCATGCCACTATCACTCAGGCAGGAATGCTTTCTCTCATTTCTGATATTCCTTTGTGGGTGCCAGCAGTGAGTACGGTGTTGCTCTCTCATTTCTTCCCCAGGGAGAAAGTGATTTCTCTCACCAGGGGTAGGGGAGAGGAAGAAAATGTATTGATCAGCTCTCTTCCTTCTCTCTCCATCTTTGGGAACCAGGCTTTGTTTCTCTGTCCTGGGGATTTACAAGGCCAGCACCTCTGTGAGTATGGCTGTGGAGATCTAATGCTACCTGCCACTGAATGGGTCAGTCTGATTAACCCTAGAGTTCAGTGCTGAAAAATCCACTTTTCACACACCTAAACTACAATCTGAAAAACCAGTTTTATTAGAGTTGAAGGGGATTTCTTTTCATTACGGTACTTTATTTTTTTGCCTGCATTCCCACAAGTCCCCAAGCCCACCATAATGGACATACTACCACTGCTATCACCAAATAATTGAGACAACAGCCCTGGCCTTAAGAGTTCATGTTTTAAATATAACATTTAATTTTGATATTTCTACTTGCTTAAATTCTCCTATAAGCTATGACTTCTCCCCACAACAAAGCAGAAGTTAAAAAAAAAACACACCTAACACAATAAAAACAACTACTTAAATCTACCTTGACTATCAAGAATTCTGCTGAAATGTATTCCATGTCTCCTACTCTTATTATGACCATGAACCTTCTATTTATTTTCTTTTTCAGGGACAAATTCCTGATTACTTACTCTCTTTTAAATCTTGAGATAAAGGCAATATGAAATATTCAGGAAATATTACAAGCACTTTCAAAATTAACGGTTCTCAGAGTATTACAGCCTTGCCCATAACGCCACTCAGCTTTCCTGACAGACTTCCAGAAAAGAGTGAACAAACTTCAGCACTTCCCTGCTTGGGAAAAGAGGGATTCTGAGACTCAGAACTGCCTGGCAAATCTTCACCCATAAAAAAATTCCTGTACCAGGGAGCAAGAGAACGAAATGTACAACGAAGTACAATGCAATTTAAATAACACCTTCCTCCTTGGCAGAGCAGAAGGGATTTAAACTTGGGGCTGAATTTTCAGGTAAAGGGCACAGAGCACCTACCGTAAAGACCTCCTCACGGTTGTGATATCCCCTGCATCACTACAACAGCGACGTGCTGATGCAACATCCTATCACCACATTGCAACACATGATTTATAACGTCAAGTGTTAAATTAAGTCGGTTAATCTTTTCCTTTCTTTCCCTCCTCCCCCCAGATCTTTTGGAAAAAATAACACGGAGCATGTGTCTTCCTTCTTACCGGCTATTACAGAGGCGGAGTAGGGAAGAGGAACCACAACTTCCCAATTGTTTGGAAAGCTATGGCTTTCCTTTGTTCCAAACAACCTTGATTGCAATTCCAACACCATAGCCTCATATCAAATGGATTAAGTGACCTCAAACATTATATATAACTACTATAGATTGGGAGGGAAGATCAATTCTTCAATGTCAAAGGAGATGTAATTAATGCTTCTTTATTTGAGAACTACCAAAAGAGAAGAGCGAAGGCAAACATGAGGAGGAGAATGGTGAAAATAAGGGACTCTCTGGGAAAACTGAAGCTATCTCTTAGTTATCCTTTGGACGCAGGAGTGTACAAATGTTTCTGAGAGGGGAGAGGTGTATGTGGGTCCTGTTTTTTTTTTTTTAAATATATTTTTTTATTGTTATTTATGTCTTTTACATTTTGTATTCCCCTTGGGTAGCCCACCACCAATTCACTCATGATCCATCTCCATGGTCCCTTGTGTTCTTTTCTATTCCATTTTGTGCCCTTTTCCTCCCCTCCCCCCCTCCCCCCCACCCGCTGAGTGTCTCTCTCCTATTTGGTTTCCTTGTAGTCCTGTTATAAGTGAAACCATTCGATATTTTTCTCTTTCTTTCTGGCTTATTTCACTGAGTATGATCCCCTCTAATTCCATCCATGTCGCTGCAAATTGCATGTGTTTATCTTCTTTGAATGCTGAATAGTATTCCATGTGTATATGTACCACATCTTGATCCAATCATCTATTTTTGGGCATCTGGGTTGCTTCCATACCTTTGCTATTGTGAACAGTGCCGCAATGAACATACGGGTGCATGTATCCTTTCAGATTAGTGTTTTTGTGTCTTTTGGGTAAATTCCCAAAAGTGGTATTGCTGGGTGGTATGGAAGCTCCATGTTTAGCAGTCTGAGGAATCGCCATACAGCTTTCCATAGTGGTTGGACCAGTTCACATTTGTATGTGGGTCCTGTTAACAGGTAACGGCGCAAAAAATTTCAAGGACTGGGTACCCAGAAGTAGTCTAGGAGGGGCTGGACGTTAGGAGGGGCTAGACTTTAGGTGGGGATGTCTTCTGGGGCTCCTCATCTTAAGAAGAGGGGTTTGGCTAGAAGGAGACCAGACCTGGGTGCTCTAAATTGTGAAGCCTTGGGCCTCCCTGGTGGTGCAACGGGCTAAGCGCAGCAGCGCTGTGGAGCTGTCGGCAGCTGCGGCACAAGTTCGATGCCTGGCTGGGGAGATTCCCACATGGTGCAGCAGACCTCTTCTGCCTCGCCCTCTGCTCCCCTCAGCAGTGTCTTTCAGTCGAATTGCCTGTTCTGCTCCCCACTCTGTCTCTGGTGAACCCTCTCACCACCCCACACCTCTGGCCTGCACCCCATGTTGTATGCATCAATAAATACATCTTTAAAAATAAATAAACTGTGAAGTCCTGGTTGCCTGGATCTGCTCATTCTCATTACTAGGTTTTTGGGAACTTATAATTACAGTAAATAACAACAAAAGGCAGACAATTAACCTCTTCAACCCAGCCCTTCCACAAAAATCTTTATGGATATTATCAGCATCAAACTTAGATGAACATATTTCCAAATGTGTTCCACTAATCATCGGAATCAGGACAACGAAGGGTATCTATCACAAATGTAGAACTGCTGCCCTGATAGAAGAAATAAAAATTCCAAAAGTGATAGTCCAGAATCTAGTTGTGTGTGTTTTTTTAAAAATAAGTATCTCAGGAAATTCTGATACACTCAGTTTGAGAGTCACTGTGGCAGACTTTCTGTTTATGCCAAATGGGGTTCAGCCAGAAAGGAGCTGATTTACCTAAAATGAAACTCTTAATTATTCCAGACAAAAATGCTTCTGAAATATAAACATCTGCCTGTGACTATCTGGCATATAAACCAGTAGATAGATACTACCTTTCAGTAGCACACTAAGCTGTCCTGGGGCAACTCTATAACGTGGTGGCCGTCTGTTTAAGTGTCTTTTCCTGAAGTTTTCTCCTGGCCTAAGGACAGGGTTGAGGAATGGCCCAACTCTCAGACATGTGGATCCAGCATGCGGGGCTCAAGAATCTGCACTGTAAGTTAAGTACAGATTCTGAAGGGGGTGATCCAGAGATCACATTTTGTGAAACGTTGCTCCAGATGGATCATATTTAGAAACTCTGTTGGGGTAAATAAATTTGTACTTAGGGATTTCTTGTTAATTTATCACTGTCATCATCACACAGGTTACTGCCATATTACAGAGGCCTATGTACAGACCAGGAAAAATAAAAGTTTAAATATTGTGAATAAGGGAAAACTCAACTAGGGGGAAAAAAAAAACACCAAAAATGGAAAGGCCCAAGAGTAATGTTTTTAAAGATGTGACCTATTTTTTTTTGGGTTTATAGATACTTCCACCTATAGTTTCAAGCTTAGGACCCATGAAGTAAGTGTTTCATGACATTCAACACTGAGGAACACCATCTCGGATTTTAGTCATCTCAATATCTCAGATTATATCTGAGTGAGAGAATATGTACATGTACAAAACAGAGTGGGAGCCTTCTCTTCCTTTTCTACTATCTGATATTAACCTTCATGTTCAGATTTTATTCTGAGGATTGGTTTCTTAACTAGGTGAAATACTATCTCTTTAAGGAATAAGATATTTACCTTTAGGAATATGGGTCTAGCTTATAGGCCTTGATAGAAAAATTACTTCTTAATACAACTCACATGACAGTCACACATGGGTGAGTGTGTATATGTCTGTGGGGGAAGGAGTGAGGGGGTATTTTGTTATAAGCAGATGAGTCAATTCAGAATTGGTACTGATGCATTGCTGCTGAGAAAATTCTTCTAACATACATGATGTTTCTTGTCAATATTAGTAATTTTAGGCTGGTTTATACAATATCCTTTTAAACTTTTGTTTGTAATTTCAAGTATTAAAAATGATTAGGTACCACAGTCAATAGTTTAAAAAACATCCCCCATATCCAAAGCAATCTACAGATTCAACACAATCCCTATCAAAATTTGAATGGCAGTTCTCACAGAAATAGAAGAAATAAGCCTATAATTTGTATGGAACCACAAAGACCCCGAATAGTCAAAGCAATCTTGAGAAAGAAGAACAAAACTGGTGGCATCACCCTCTTGATTTCAAACTGTATTACATAACAATAGAAATCAAAACAGTATGGTATGGCATAGAAACAGATACATCAATTAATGGAGGGGAATGTAGACTAGAAATACATGGTCCTCATATATTTCACCATTAATTGACCAAATTTACAACAAAGACGCCAAGAATATAACATGGGGAAAGGGTAATCTCCTCAGTATACCGCACTGGAAGACTGGACAGTTATAGGCAAAAGAATGAAATTAACTCAAAATGGCTTAAAGACTTGAACATAAGAACTGAAACTATAAAATGCTTAGAAGAAAACACAGGTCGTAGGCGACATGATTATCAGTCTTGCCAATCATTTTTGGTTACACTAAAAGTAAAGGCAATAAAGCAAAAATAAACAAGTTGGACTACATCAAATTAAAGAGTTAGTGCACAGCAAAGGAAACCACCAACAAAATGAAAAAACAAACAACATATTGGATAGGAGAAAACATTTGCAAATCAGATGTGATATGGGTTAACATCCAAAATATAGGAAGAACTCACATAGCTCAATAGCAAAAAACCAAACAATACAGTTAAAAATGGGCAGAGGATCTGAACAGACATTTCCAAAGAAGACATACACATTGCCAATGTGCACATGAAAAGAAGCTCAGCATCATTAAATATCAAAACCATGAGATTTTACCTTACAACCTTACACCTAACTAGAATGACTATTAGCAAAGACAAGAAATAACACATTGGTGGTGAGGATGTGGAAAACAGGAAACCTTGTACATTGTTGAGAATATAAATTGGTATAGTCACTATAGAAAATAGTACGAAATTTCCCCCCAAAATTAAAATTAGACCTACTACATGATCCAGCAATACCACTTACAAGTATTTATTGGAAGAAAGTGAAAAAACCAGAAATTTGAAAAGATATATGTACCCCCCTGTCCAATGCAGCATTATTTACAATAGCCAAGATACGGAAACAACCTAAGTGTCCACTGACAGATGAATGGATAAAGAAGTTGTAGCATGTGCACGTGTGCATACCAGGGCGCCATGAAAATAATACTCATCTATAGGAAAAGATAAACTCTTGGCATCTGCAACAACATGGATGGAACTGGAGGGGATTATGCTAAGAGAATTAAGTCAGAAGGAGAAAGACAAATACCAGATGGTGTCACTTACATGTGGAATATAGAGACACAAAAGAAAGCATTAGATAAAACCAATAACCAACTCCAGAAATCTGACTGTGGATTGAGAATACCAGATGGAGAGGGGGAGAGGAAGAACAGAGTGTGGAGGGGGAATGATGGACTGTGATGGAGGAATATGGGTGCCCTGGTGGTAGGTGTAGTGTATACCTGAAGGGTGTGATCCTAGACCTATGAATCATATACAACATTGTAAGCTGATACTGCCCCAATTAATTTTTTTTTAAATTTTGAGGAAAAAGAATGAAATCATGCCATTTGTGACATCATGGATAGACCCTGAGAGCACTATTCTAAGTTAAATAAGTCTAACAGAGAAAGACAAATACCTTATGATTCCATTTATAAGTAGACTCTAAAAAAAACAATCACGTCAAAGAAAAAAACCCACATGCTCATAAATACAGAAAATAGATTGTTGGTTTCCAGAGGCAGGAGGTAAGGGTTGGTCAAAACGGGTTAGGGATCCTGTTCAAAAAATACAAATTTCCAGTTATAAAATAAATAATGCTGTTTTACATATCTGAAAGTTGCTAAGAGAGAAGATCTTAAAAGTTCTTATAAAAAAATTGTTTTGCACACTAATCCGAAAGGATACATGCACCTGTATGTTCATTGCGGCACTATTCACAATAGCAAAGGTATGGAAGCAACCCAGATGTCCAAAAATAGATGACTGGATCAAGAAGATGTGGTACATATACACAATGGAATACTATTCAGCATTCAAAGAAGATAAACACATGCAATTCGCAGCGACATGGATGGAATTAGAGGGAATCATACTCAGTGTAATAAGCCAGAAAGAAAAAGAAAAATATCGAATGGTTTCACTTTTAACAGGACTATAGGGAGGCCGGGTGGGAGAGAGACACTCAGCGGTGGAAGGGTGGGGTGGGGGAGGGGAGGATAAGGGCACAAAATGGAAGAGAGGAGAATACAGGGGACCATGGAGATGGATCACGGGTGAATTGGTGGTGGGCTGCCCAAGGGGAATACAAAATGTAAAAGACATAAATAACAACAACAACAAAATAATAAAAATGGTTATCAGCAAAAAAAAAAAAAAAAAAAAAA
>PVIJ01000665.1:46218-259869 GCA_004024925.1 Scalopus aquaticus | reverse complement strand
CTAGGCACAAATGGGAAAAGCAAGCTTTCAAATGTTGGCTAATTACATTCAATTTTATAGCTCCACATCTGAAGCAAAAATATATGACACGCTGCATTTCTCTTGCATGTGTCATTGTTACCTTATCCTCTTGACAGCCCTGGATTCACTCTTCTCCACTTTAGAGATGAGGCTAAATGGCTTCACTGAAACCACTTAGTTAGCAAGAAGAAAACCCAAGCTTCAACCTGCCTCTAAACTCAAGGCTGTTTTTCCCGTGGGTTATGAATTGTCCTAATTGACATCATAGCCCTGCGTTTATATTTTCATGCACCATGGAAATTCACTTCAATTATGTAAATTGGAATATTTGTTTAAAACGCAGGAAAGTACAATATCGCCAAAAGCATGCACGCATATGTATAACAGAAAGACAGGAAATGAAGGAACTTGCTTTCACTTCTTTCCTACTATAATTCTCGATGTGGGCAAGTGGGCGTATGCCACAGTTATTGCTATAATCACATCATAAGGTCATAATTTAATGACTAATTTACTCAGTGCAAAATGAAGACAATATTTCTAGTACAATAATCTTGGCTGAGGAATAAAGGAGTACTGGTAAACCAGATTTTTTGATTAATAAAAAGTGTCTACATGGAATATTATACAGGAGCGATGAACAATGAATTCCAACATCCATAAGAACATACACACTCACCACTCTGTATTTTGCTTATATCACTCATCTGCTTAGCACGGGTAGAAGGCTGGAAATGAAAGTCATTTCAAAAAACAGAAAAAAAAGTACAGGTAGCAAGAATTCACTCCAAAAATGCTAATAATTAGTTAAGAGTTGAAAAATATGAGTCACATAGTTCTATCACAGAGGTTCACAATTTTTTAATTAAAAGTAATTCAATTAAATGAAGGTTTCTGCATAAATCAAAAGTGATTGAAAATACACCAATACCATCAAAGGCAATTTCCCCCCAAAGTGCCCTATCATGAAGAGAGATTTTTCTCTGCCTCTCCACAAATATGAATGAAGATTTGCCCATGGTCCAGGTGTTGGGAATACAAACTAATGTAGATTCTCTGCCATCAAGGAACTAGGGAACTGCTAATAGTTATTGCACACCTATTACATGGAAGCTTTTCTCAAAGAGTGTCTCATAAATTATAGTTATTCTTATAAGATGATAGCAATTATTATCCCTTTTTAAAGAGAAGAACCTAAGGCCAATAGAGGATGAAAATTTTAAAGACACACTTAAAGAGTGTTCAAGCTAGAATTCACACTCAAATCCCTATGTCCACAAAGCTAAAGTTCTTTCCCTGGAATTATACTGTGTCCAATCTGGTGATGGGATAACATGGAGGTGGAGATGGAAAACATATCCTCCCATTTTACGGTCTCTCCAGATAATTATTATAAACCTCAGATGGTCTCGGAGCGCCTTGAGGACACTCATCGGCTCTCATTCATTCCTGCAATGGCAGAGTTCACATTTGTGTTGAGTGAAAGAAATAATTCCACCACGAACAGAAGGATGCATTGCTACACAACTTTTTGTTAATAACTTTCCAAGGGGGGGCCTCTCTGGTGGCGCAGCGGTTAAGTGCTGCGCTGTGGAGCTGTCGGCAGCGGCGACGCGAGTTCGACACCCGGCCGGGGAGAATCCCACATGGTGCGGCAGACCTCTCCTGCCTCGCCCGCTGCTCCCCTCAGCAGTGTATTTCTGATCTGCCTGTTCTGCTCCCCACTCTGTCTCTGGTGAACCCTCTCGCCGCCCCATGCCCCTGGCCTGCACCCCAGCATTGTATGCATAAATAAATAAGTCTTTAAAAATAAATAAATAACTTTCCAAGGGAGGCAATTTTATTACATTTCTTCTTTTATAGGGCAACCAGAGACATTGGCATTTAATTGATACCATGTGATACCAACAACAGTGTGTCAGAGAAGATTCTCTCACATGCTGTCTGGAGTTGAGACTCTCTAGGTGACTCTACTTAAATGGAAGGGCTTGAATCCAGTTATCACATCCAGTTTCTGAATCACTGCCACCTTCATCCTCACCATCACCACCACCACCATCATCCTCACCATCACCACCATCACCATCATCCTCACCACCCCCACCATCATCACCACCACCACCATCACCACCACCACCACCATCACCACCACCATCATCACCACCCTATTCACCATCACCATCATCCTCACCATCACCACCATCATCACCACCACCACATTCAGCAGCAGCTTAGCACCGCAAGCATTCTTGCCTTCACCACTGCCACTGGGCACTAAGCACATTCCATAGGTCAGACCCTTAGCTAAACCTCCTGCACGCATTATTTCATTTAACAACCTCATGAATTAATACGATTACTTATCCTATTTTTTTATTGATTTTCTTTTTATTTATTTATTATTATTTGTATCTTTTACATTATAATGCATTTCCTGGGGGTTACCCACCACCGATTCACCCGTGAACCATCACCACAGTCCCTTGTGCTCCCCTCTCCCCCGTTTTGAACCCTTATCCTCCCCCTTCCCTCACTGAGTGTCTCTCTCTTATTTGGTATCTCTAGATTCCTGTTATAAGTGACACCATTCGATATTCTTCTCTTTCTTTCTGGCTTATTTCGCTGAGCATGATCTCTTCTAACTCCATCCGTGTTGCTGCAAATTGCATGTGTTTATCTTTTTTGAATAGTATTCCATGTGTATATGTACCACATCTTCTTGATCCAATCATCTATTTTTGGGCATCTAGGTTGTTTCCCTACCTTAGCCATTGTAAATAGTACTGCAATAAACATACGGTGCATGTGTCCTTTTGGATTAGTGTTTTTGTGTCCTTTGAGTAGATTCCCAAAAGTGGTATTGCCAGGTCATACAGAAGCTCCATACATGACAAACATCTTAGTAACATTTTTAAAGACAAATCCCCCAAAGTGAAGGGAGTGAAGGAAAAGATAAACAGCTGGGATTACATCAAACTAAAAAGCTTCTATACAGCACAAGAGACATTAACCAAAACAAACAGGCACCACACTAACTGGGACAAAATCTTTGCACACAGTACAACTGATAAAGGACTGATAACAAAAATCCACAAGGAGCTCACACAACTCAACAAAAACAAAGTCAACAGTCCACTCAAAAAATGGGCAGAAGAGCTAAAAAGACACTTCTCCAAAGAAGAAAAGCAAATGGCCAACAGGTATATGAAAAAATGTTCAACATCACTTATAATCAGCGAAATGCAAATCAAAACCACAATGAGATACCACCTCATGCCAGTGAGAATGGCACACATTAAAAAAAAAAACAGGCAACAACAAATGCTGGCGAGGATGTGGAGAAAAAGGAACTCTTCTACACTGCTGGTGGGAATGCAAATTGGTCCAACCACTATGGAAAGCTGTATGGCAGTTCCTCAAACTACTTATTCTGAGATAAAGTTTGCCCCAGAGAAGTTAAGTTACACACACAAGATCACATAGGTAGTAAGCAAGAAATAGAATAAAAAATTAGTTTCTACCAATAGATTAGCCTAGGAGCAGGTAAGAAAATTTTGCAATAGTAAATATCTCTCACTCTCAATGGCCTAAGTTTGGGTAGCTTTACTAAGGTCTGAGACCCTCAAGGCTAACCATACTCCATAAAGTCCGTAGGAAATCCAGTGGCTTCACCAGGCCTAGGTGAGGCTGGTACACTTGCAGAGGCACGGTAAGAGAATGGTAGGCATCTCCTACAGAGACTTCTCACTGCCTCAAACTGGAAGTGACCTGCATTATAGTATCTCTGCGGCCCAAACCAGTAGCCCGACCCACTTATTTGTAAGGAGGCTTGGAAGTATTGTCTCTGGTATGTTCAAGAAGGAAAGAAGTATACATAGATGAGTGCTGGAAAATTCTACCATAAGTAGGGACTCCAAAGGCCTCTTGGTCCCTGGGGAGACCTGTATCTGCCATGAGTATTAGAATTGGTCTCCTGATCATTTCTAACAGGTGGTGGGGAGCCTTAGCATACGTGTGCCTCCACCCTGTGTGCACAACCTTACAAGCCCACTTGTGTGTGTTCACACCCCAACATTACCATACCACCGTGAGACAGACACCCCGTCCCACTTTATAGGTGAAGAAACTAAGGTTCAGAGACAAAGCTGATTTTGCCAAGCCAGAGCTGAAACCCAAGCGACAGTTTTCTACCTCCAAAACCAATTCCAGCAAGATCACAACATAATTATATTCACCTTCGTTACCTTGCGAAATGCTTTCAAATGTGTTCTGGATTTTGCATTCATCACAGTCCTATGAGGTAAACAGGAAGGCCCCTGTTTCAAAGGTAAGGATGCTGGAGCTCAGCAAGGTTAAGTACATTGTCTAAGAAGTTATGGAGCCAAGTCTTCAAGGCAAGAGTTTCAGGACTAGGAGCATGAAAGGTAGTAGGCCCCCAGCTCCTCTGGCAGCCCAATCCCTGGGGAGAGAAAAGGCAAGAGAAATTCCAGCCCTTACAGAGTTCATGCTCTTAAACACTTATAAAAGCTTTAAGATCCAGACAAAATCCAGACCTAAGTGCAAAGGTTACTGGAGTTGGGATTTTATTACCAGATGTAAATCCATCTTCTCTAAGACCTGCTCCAGGCCCCTTGTGCCTTACTTGAAATATTTCATGTGTGCTGAATGGATTTGTTGGCTCCCTGTTACCTTCGTAAATTATAAAATCCAACATTCTTAGGGCCTAGATCCAGCTACAGGAGTAGCTGGAACTGCACCCCTTCAAGCCCCAAATGGAGGACAACTTTGCTTCATTCCTGGGGGTAGCCCTGATTTACTCTTCCTGAGGATTAGCAAATTATGACCCATCATTTTGAATAGGGGGGGTTGCTACCTGGCTCAAAACAGCACCCCCCAAGCCTTCAGGCCTAAGTTTGGGACATAACCTTCACCATGGCATAGCCACAGCTGATTGGTCCAACTACAAAGATATGGAACCAAAAATGAGCCAATCATATTTTCTCTCTCAAGAATATGACTCTTAATAAAAGGGGACTAGAGATTGGAGGTCCAGTTCCTCAGTGGCAGTCCCCTGGAGAGGCAGTCCCCAGCCTCTCGCTGAGATTTCTGGATATCTAACTCTCCCTTTCACCCTACTGTGCTTTTCTCTTTTTGTTCCACTCAGCAGAGCCACGAAATATCTGTTGCAGCAACCAGAAGAATCTCGACTAAGTCTGGGTTCACCATCACCCCCTCAAGACAGAGATGCATCATCTTCAACCTCTCCACCAACCATGACCTACATGTCTCTAGTTCTTTCCAAACTCATCTACTTTCTTTTAAAAATGTACAGAATGGTCCAGTCGAGTGGGTGGGACAGGAAGAAGTTGAAAGTGTGTACCTAGGCAAAGGTTAGCATCCTAAAGATTTATTTATGCATACAAGAGCTGGGGTGTAGGGCAGAGGTATGGGGGTCGTGGTGGTGAGAGGACTCACCAGAGACAGAGTGGGGAGCAGAACAGGTGGATCTACTGAAATACAGTGCTGAGGGGAGCAGCGGGTGAGACAGGAGAGGTCGGCTGCGCCATGTGGGAAGCTCCCTGGCCAAGTATTGAACTCGTGCTGCAGTGGCTGCGGACAGCTTCACAGTGCTGAGACTTAACCTGTTGCACCACCAGGGAGGCCCAAGAGTTAACATTCTAGAAGATGTGGCATCTCATTAGCATCTGTATGCATGACCCTGCTAGAATGCATGGCTGCTAATGAGAGACTAAGAGGCCACAATACCCTTCTAGGGGTGCCCACACTCCTACTCTGACCCGATCCTATCCACTGTCCTGTCCATCCAACTGGCATGATTCCCAAATATCTCATCCCATGGTTTTGCCTCAGTTCTTTCTTCTGCTACCTGGAATGCCTCCTTCTCCTCCCTCTCTGATTAAAAATCCACGTTGTCTGTCACAGTCAGATTATGTCCTGACCTTCTGCACGTAGCTGTAAGGCACAATTAGTTAAGATTAGTTACTCCCATTGCCCTTTCTGCTTATTCTCCCTCATTGCCCATAATGTGTTGTATTATTATTATCTGATATTTCATGTCTGTGCCCCCCATTGGACTAATTGTTATTTAAATACCTCTTCCTTCATAGAATTAATGCCACCAAATTAACTGTAATATGCCTCTGTACAAAGAGGAATTCTGGCTTGTTTCCTTTTTTTAATTCATTTTTTTCTTAGTGCTTCCTAAAACAAGAGATGAGACCTGAAGGAAGAAGAGTTGGCCAACATTCGGGTCTTTAAGGTGGACGCGGAAAGGGTCATAAATGCTACCCCACGAGGGACACTGCGCCTGCATGTGGTAAAGGGAAAGTGTCCTGTGGGTGAGCGAGTGGGAAAAGAGGGGGTCAACGAAGGGAAAATGAAACCTATCTGCAGATTCCCTTTGAGTCTGCTTCTGTGTGGGCACAAATCCTTTTAGACATGGTCCCCAGCAAGGGAGCTCAGAAAGTGTCCTATTGGACATTAAGAGAAAAATTACTGATCTCCATACTGAGAAATACTACCGAGGGGTCAGAGGAAAATCTCAGTGCCTGTTGGGGAAATGTACAAGTAGATTGTAAGAGAATAGAATGATACTTATTGCATATAAAATAGTTGACTTTTCTGAGGAGTTACAATGCACTCAGTGTTTTAGGGACTGTTCTATGTGCTTACACAGTAATTTATTAAATCATCAGAGGAAACCTGTCTCTTACTGATGGGGAAATTGACAAACGGGCTGAGAAACTTGTTCAAGACAACTTAGTTGGGAAGAGTCACTGTAAAGGCTGCCAATAACCTTATAGATGCTCCCTAAAACCAGAGTCCACACGCTCTCTGTGAGTGTGTGTGTGTGTGTGTGTGTGTGTGTGTGTGTGTGTGTGTGCACGCATGCACGCCGACAGAGAGCTTGTATATATAGCTCATATTTTTATGGCTTATATTAACTGTTCTGGAAGGCAGCCAAGGAACTGTTAAGAGCCCAAACCTCTGGAGAGTGGGGATGAAATAATCAGATGACTTATTTGTCTCTTTGCACCCCACTCCACAGGCTCAGGAATTCACTCAGCTGTAAGTAATAGAAAACCCAATTAACAGAGACTTCAACAAAACCAGTTTATTTGTCTGACATAACCAGAAGTCCAGAGGTAGTGGTTTATTGACTCCCTGATAACGGGGCTACTTTCATGCAATTACCTGGGCGCCACACTCGAGGTGACGCCCCCTTCCTTGCTTTCTGCTGCCCTCCCTGGCACCACCGTCATCTCCCGTCTCTGTCTTACCTGCGCCTTGCTTATTGTCTGTTCTAGAATATCAGTCTATAATGGTGGAGACTTGACTTTGTTCACAGCTGGATCCCAGCACCTTTGAGTCCTCCTGGGTACCACTAAGTGTTCAATCAACATCCGCTGAAAGGGTGAATGAGGGGTTCCTGGAGGGGATGAGTGTGCTGCTGCTTCAAGATCCCTGTCCACACCAAAACTCAAAAGGGACGCATCACCACTGCCTCTGTCCTCTTTTGCACAAAAATAAATGCCTTCTGGGGCCTCCCTGGTGGCGCAATGGGTTAAGTCTCAGCACTATGAAGCTCTCCGCAGCCACTGCAACACGAGTTCGATCCCCGGCCAGGGAGCTTCCCACATGGCACCGCAGACCTCTCCTGCCTCCCCGCTGCTCCCCTCAGCAGTGTGTTTCAATCGCTCCACCTGTTCTGCTCCCCACTCTGTCTCTGGTGAATCCTCTCACCCCTCCCACACACACCTCTGGCCCACACCCAGCTTGTATGCATAAATAAAAAAATCTTTAAGAAATAAATAAATAAATGCTTTCCCAATGTCCTTCACACAGATTTCTAAGTCTTAGCAGCCAGAATTGGACCATGTGGCATTGTTCTCTCCTCCCACAGCAGAAAATGCTAGAAAGCAGGAGCAGGTGGCTGTGACCACCCAGCGTGGATGCGCGTGGCCAGGAAGAAGCAGGGAGTGGATGTCAGTTATACACTCAGTCAAATCAGCCACAGCTAGTTTGGTGTTTTACCATCTGCAGGTCCTACTTTTGTTTTATATTTTTTCATGACTACAGGTATGTGTGTCCCACTGCGGGCCTATCCAGAATTTCAGGGAGCTCAGTTTGGCTTGTGTGTTTTTTAAGGATGCTCAAAGTATTTTGATGCATCATCATGGCAAAAAGAACTTTCCAGAGAGTGCACATTTAAACACAGAAGAAGGGTTTTGGGGCCCTGGGAAAGGCAGAGTGATACGTCTGCCATAAAGTGCAAGCCCAGGGGAGTGGTCATTAAGGGCTGGAAGTCCTTTTACATTATAAACACCACAGGGATAAGGAAAAGCAGTGTGCTGCTTTTCTTGGAGGCCGAGCTTTCCATTTTGCAGATGAGTAAACTGAGGCTCCCAGAGGGGAAGAGACTTGTCCACAGCAATTGACTCTTTGTCGTTTGCAAATGAACTTGAGCTCCTGATGGCTTTATTCTCCATCACCAAGTGTTTACAGCGTGGGGCAGCACCCTCCTGTGATTCACATTTAACTTTCACAGAGAAACAACCAGGTATCAATTTTCCCTTCCTTCGTTAACTGCATAATCTGGAGTCATAAATTAGTCCCAAAGCAAAAAGATGCCCTTAATCCCCACACCACTTTTCCACGTCCCTGTGGTGTTTATAACGTGAAAGGACTTCCAGTGGTTAATGTCCACTCTCAGGCGTCCCCTTTCTACATGTTTAAATTTATATTTCATAATTATAGTTGCAGGCGTCCCCTCTGCTCTGCCCCTGCCCTCGAGCTGGAGGGCGACACAGGAAATGGTTTATGTTCTCCGATCTACTCTGACAGTCTAATCCCACCCATGTGTTTCATGCTGTCTCTGTCAAGTTCAAGTTCATTTTCTCCGAGATAGACACGTGCCCAGCGGTCCCATCTCTGCAGACCCCCAAGCAGCGTGCGCCTGGAGCAAGCCTAGCACCTGCCAGTGTGAGGGACCAGGGTTTCAAAAGCACAGGCGAGGAGGCCCACGCCCGGCTCCTGCTCGCAGATTGTTACTGGTGCTGAAATGCCTCACACGCAAGCGTCTGCCTTCGTGGGCTGTGAAGGCTGCAAACTCTCTTCAGAGCTCATGGTTACAACAAACCTGAAAAACCAGAAAGCAGAGGCCCCAGTGACTTTAGAACTGTTAGGAGAAATCCAACCACGAAACCAAAATGAGAGAGCAAGTGCCGCCTCCCCCAGGACGGGAAAGCGGCCAGCTGCCTCCCAAAGCCTTCCGGAGCCCGAGGGCCGACTTCGTGTGGTCTTGCAAAAGGCCTTGAAGCCACTAAGAGGACCAGGCACAGTCAGAGACCCGGTAGTTCCAGGGTTGTCTCCGAAGTCAGTGTTCCGGAGCCAGTGGCCCTATCCTGCTGAATTTCCCTCGCTCATCTGAAAAGAGAGGAAGAAAATCTCAGCTTATTTACCCCCAAGGTGGCTGGGAGCATGGGACGGACAAGCGCAGAACCTGTTTGTTTTACGTGTAGCAGGTAATGTGGGTAGGTTTTAAGCAACCGGGGGACTGATACTCTAAAATTCTAGCCCAGCTATGCTCCTGCTCCCACATATCAAGCAATAATTACGAGAGGTGATTGTCCTAGTCACTTAGACCTGACAAGACCCTGCTCATCGGTCACAGAGAAATGTGTAAAACATCAGCTGAACACTGCGGTATTGGAAATGTGTGCAGAGATCATTTTGTTTACATTTTTTTAAAGATTTATTTATGTATGCACACAAGCGGGGGGTGTAGGCCAGAGGTGTGCGGGGTGAGAGGATTCACCACAGACAGAGTGGGAGAGCAGAACAGGAGGAGCGACTGAAATCCACTGCTGAGGAGAGCAGCGGGCGAGGCAGGAGAGGTCTGCGGCGCCATGTGGGAAGCTCCCTGGCCAGGGATCGAACTCGTGCTGCAGTGGCTGCCGATAGCTTCATAGCGCTGAGACTTAACCCCTTGTGCCACCAGGGAGGCCCTTCTTTTTTCATTTTGATGCAGATATTTGTGTTGCGTGGACAGAATGGGTAGGAGAAGCGCAGCTTGTGATAGGAAAAAAGCAAAGCACCTTGGATCAACTACTTATCAAGTAAGGTGGTTCATTCTTGAAACCACATCTTGTTGGCAATCAAGCACCTAATTTGAAACCAGCTGCTTGAGCTCCAAGCCCAGATTTTCAGTGGAAGCTGCATACCGGGCAAGTTCAGCTCCTGTAGTTCCAACTTTTCTAGGAGGAAACAAGTCTGCTTTCAGGTATATATGGTAACTGTCACCCCGCGGGGGCAGAGACTTGTAACTGTCTTGCTGACCACGAAACCCCTAGCCTTGCAGGTGTATAACAACAAGCCTTGAATCAGCGCTGGGGAAGGAAGGAGCGAGGATCACATAAACAGTCCTTATCCTCCTGCCCATCTCGCCAGCAGTCGGTGAGCGCGAGGCCACTTTCCCAAATGACCATGATCTGGCTCTGTGAGTCCAGGCTGACGTGAGAATTGTAATTCACAAGAATGCAGTTCACGCCAGGCAGGTATGTGTTCCTTCTGTGCTAAACCCTCGCCTCCTACAACCATCCTGGCATTGATTATTTTTGTTGAAACTGAATCATTTTGTATTGAGGTGACATTGACGTACAATACTGTCTATGATTTAGGGGTACAAGTTCACACCACTTCAGCCCCACCAAGGCCCCCAACATCCTCCATCATATTCCATAGGGTCCCTCCCCTTCTCCTGGTAACATCAATTCTGCACTCAGGTTTCTAGGGTCTGTTTTGATTTCGTTTTGTCGGTTCCTTTGTTTTGTTTCTTTAGTTTCCGCATACGAGTGAAATCATCCAGGATTTGTCTTTCTCCTTTTGACTTATTTTGTTTAGCATCATCCTCTCAAGCTCCACCCATGTTATCGCAAATCAAGCCACACCGAGACACTCAATAAATATTAATGAATTAACCTGGACAGGCCGCCGGCTACTGAAGGAGAAGGGCCAGCCCCCCCAGATTCTGAAATATCCCCATCACTACCTGTTACTGTGTGTGCACAAAAGATATTCAAGCACCTGTGTCCCAGCCCCACAAACCATCAGGAGCCCAGGAGGGTTCAGAATCATCCCAATCTGTCAGTAACCCCAAGTGTGCTGGGGTCCACACGATAGTGTCGACTCCAAAGTAACAGAAAATCATCTATTGTCCCTGAAACTCTTCCCGCAGACAGGATTTCAACAGAAAATTGCATTAGAAAATACTCACTAAAATCCTGCCACCTCTGTCACTATGAAAAATGTCACGGAAAGGGATTTTTCTTATAAAACAGCATCATGCAAAAGTAATCAGTGCTGGAAAACTCAAAGATAGATGAAGAAAGCAAGAGGAACCGATCCAATCGCTCTGGTTTTATGAATAGACTATTCCACCACCCCACTCATTTGTAAGACCCTCCTGAGATTCTTTTTTACAGCAGGTTATGAATCATCTTCATGGTATCTTTAAATGGATGATCAATACTATATTTTCCCATAAAATGTTTGGTTTGAAATCCGATTTTAAGTGCATTAGAGTTTTTGTGCACCGAATGGGTGAATGCCATAATAAATTGTCATCAAATATGAAAGAAATATAGCATAGATTAATTGCCGCGTTTATTTATGAGTCTATAAAATACCTTGCGAAAGCCCTGGCACATTTTTGGGATACCAATTTGAACCTTCAGGAAAGTTAAAAGCATTAAAAGAGACGGCAAGGAGATTTATTATCAGAGTGTTTTTAATTGCCGACCCAAGCAGACACGTGGCATTAGAACAGCTCTGCCCTTAATGGGCATGTCCCACGTGTTTCGCTCTCTTTTTTCTTTAAAAATTATATACTTCCCATATTTTTATTGATTTGTGAAGATTTGCCATAAATAACCATGGCTGGCATGTGACATCGCAAATGGGCCCAGCTTTCCTAAAGGAGTGGGCCCAGGTGGCACCAAAGCAGTCACTTGGCCAGGTCTGAGGCTGCATTTGCAAAGGAAGAGAAACCCAGTGAGAGAGAATTCAGGGAGAATGCCACTAGTAAGATGAAAATGTACAGGTCTTGCAGCTGCTCATATTTTAATTGAAGCCTTAAAGTCCGTGACAGTGAAATCCTTTAAGGGGAAGAATGACAAAAATGTCATCCTTGTAAACTACCCGTCAGCGGGGCTCTGCTTGGAGAGCCACTTGCAGAAATGCAGCTGCTTGCTGGGGTGCAAGCCAGCACCCCTCAGCTCCCTCTCCCCTTTGAGGCCATGATTCTCTTCCTCGATGGCCCTTCTGGACCTGGCCTCTGTCTTATCCCAGGGAGTCTTGCGTTGTCCCTTTAAGGTGTTTTTTCTTCCATGCATTTCTTGCCCAAAGGCATTTCTTGCCTGTGAAGGTTCCAAAACTGTCCTCTGGCTTTCAAATCTAGACATCTGCAGTTTACTTTCCATTTGCAATTCTTGAAAACACACCCGATGCCTTGAGTTGATCCTTAGAAAGATGTCGCCATCCACAGGGTCAAATCATCAAGGATATTTATCAAACCTTTTCTATTTTAAAAAATAAAAACCACTTTGTAAGTAAGCTGTTAATGCACCAAGCTCCACAGTCTACTGATGCTAAAGCAGAGATTTCAAAAAAAAAAAAAAAATCCCTCTTCCTGAAACTAGTTACTAACTAAATTCCATTCGCTGGTTTTTGAACCCATGTGGATCTGTAGACATAATCTTGGCTGGAAGTTTTAAGAGCTGTTTTTTGGGGGGGAGGGTGTTGGCGAATGTTGTGTTCGCTCTTTGCTTCCTTGTCAGTCACAGCCAGTTCTGCTACCTGTTTTCCATCTTCATTAACGATCCACATGAAATGTCTAAAATTCCCAAATGATTACATAAGCTCTCTCCTAACACAGGTTGACATAAAAGCATGTCGTGGAGATCCCCGAACTTAGGTGCGAACAGTGGCGTCTCTTCAGAAATGTTCTCTGTAAATTACACTGTGTCATCGCAAGGCACTAAATGTCAATTTTCTCTGCGCAGTTGGAGTTAGCAGCATCTCCTGGCCGTGTCTGGCTCTCCTTGTGTTTGAAATATGGTTTCATGGAAAGACCCAGAGTTAAGAGGTCTGGATTCTAGTCCCTCCTCTGTCACCTGCTGGGTTATGTGATCTTAGATTTGCTTCTCACCTCCCCAACTCCCTTATCAAGAGGCTTCCTTATCATAAGAGGAAGAGGAGTGCAGGAAAGCTCTCAAGCACGCTGTGAATGCAAAGGAATTTTACACTAACAAGCTCTCGTTTTTAACTCTAAGCTCAGGTTTGTACCTTGCTGGCTAACACACCAGGATCTCTATATTCAGTCCCCTTTTTTACTTTACCCCAAAGAAGTTAATTCTTTCTTTCTATTTGCCACATTCTTCACAGGCAACATCAACACCCTCATCTGGGAATTATTGCCTTTTATTTCCCCCTCCTGATGCCAGGCTTGCTGTTGACAATATGTATTCAGGCAAGCCAGAGGCTCGCTGCGTTTCACGATCAGATGCCGTGCACACTACTTCCGTCAAAACAATTAGTGTTCATTTTGGCTTTACTGAGGGAGACCTGCAGTGGCTGATCAGTATAAATTATAGATGCATCTGTCCAGATGCACTTGTTCATTCATGCATAGATTTGAGGGAATTTCATTCTCGCCAGCTCCGAAACAGTCACTTTAAGAATCCATACTGAAAAAATATAATTTAGCACATTTTCAGCTATGTTATTATGCCCCGGGCTCACACATTCTCTCTGTGATGTAAAGCACTAAAGTTGATTGGGGGCATTTCTGGTTAGTCTCCCAAACACCTGTAAAATCTGGTGTCTTTGTAAATCATTAGGAAATGATGAGTATTTGACCCAAAATAATGAAGTGAGACTTGTTTTCCATTTAAAAAAATTGTGCTTCCCACATTCAGGCTTATAGTCAAAGACACATCTCTTACTCTGCCTATACAGGTTCTTCCCCGCTTCGAAAGCAACATGAACTTCAAATAAACAATGCGGAATTGTATTCTCTCTGCTCCAAATATGCCTTTGATTATTTACCTTGTTTCCTATTTACTTTAATGAGCAGCCAGAGGAAATACCAGGGCATGTGGCATAAAGCAACAAAAGAATCTATAACATTGGTTTGAAATATTTTGGGTGAAATGACTCCCTTACATGGAGCTGGGAAGGTCTGTTTTTGACAGATCTGCTTACTTGCTTCCACCAAATGTTGTGCCTACACATATACAATTGGGCATTTTCCCTGAAGTTAATTCATCAGTGCTGAACAAAGCAGTGAAAAGCCAGTGGAGAAATGCACTCAGATGCTTGTTCACAGGCCAGAGGAGACAAGCGAATTTCAGGCAGCTTTCCTCAACCAAGCTTCTTTTCACCTGAGCCTTCTGCCAGACAGAGGGTGATCTCCATTGAACCCACTGGCTTTGTTTTGTTCTGAGGGGCCCAAAATAACGGGAAGAGTAGGCACAGTTCATAGGAACCATTTTCGGGGCAGGGGCGGCTGTCAATACTCAAACACGATAACCCAACATCAGACAGAGCAGCACAGAGTAAGTTTGCTGTCGGTACAGCCTCCCTGAGAAAGAAATGTTAAATCAAGGACTCCAGTGTCTGGAAAAAGGGGGGTCGGGGAGGAACAGCACCTTCCTGGGGAGAACATTCTGATACCATAAAGTCACTTGGAAGCCACTAGAAAGATGCCGTCCCATGGTACCTGGGCTGTCTTCACTCTCCTGCCTCCAGTTTACTTCACTACTGTTGTTCCTCCTCTTTTCTTCTTCTTTTGAAAAATCTTGTTGCTTTTCTCTAATCCTGGCGAGCTAAGAGGAGGCCTGGAGGCCCCGCACAGCACCAATACCGCAGAGGTCTTATAAATCAGCTAGAAATCAATAAAGACTATATGGTAGTTTCTCCTTTGCAACCAGATCGCCAGGGGACAGAACTAATGCTTTTTCTCCACCACCATCCCCATTTTTCTGTCATAAAAACAATTCTGCTTAGGAACGAATGGGCAATCAAAGTTGCTGAGTAAGTATTTCAACGATCTAATTTTATTACTTTACAATTGACATACCTTCCCTCTGGAAATGTTTGCAATTAATTAATTAGCAGTAATCTTCCCCGAGGGACTAATTGAATGAATTCTCTCCCATTCTTACTTTTAAAAATAGCTTAGATGTATCCAAACTGCAAATGGGTGGATGGCTCTAAAGTGCCTTTGGAAAAATCAAGGGATCTATCTATCAGGGTGAATTTTTATCACTAAATCAATCTGGTGAGAACTATAATTCTTTTTCTAACTAGGAATTTCCCCGGGTTGAACACAAGGTTTCTCCGAGGTAAAGATAGCAGCAGCTGCCGCAGCAGCGACCAACAGCACTGGCTGGATTTGTTAGTATGTAGAATGAGGTGGAGAACAGCATTAACGGGGAGTTAACAGTCGCTTAGGTGGAGTCTGCGGTTTGCAGCTTCTTTAAACTCCTTGGCTTTCTGCAGACTCTCTACAGCTGGATTGTTCAAGAGTGGCTGATTTCAGGGCCTACCTATTCCCTCCACAAGGTGCAGGACAGAGGCAAAATCTCTGCCAGGGATTCCAGGCCAGGCCCCCAACTCTTGCCCTGCCCTGAACTTCCGAGCGCCTGGGCTGTTCCTAACCTCTGGGCCACACCTTCCTGGCGGTTCAACTAGAAAATAAAGCAGCCCTCCCAGATTTCTCCTGGGAGATGTGGTGAAGACCCTGCCTTGGGAGAGGGGTTTTAATAAACTGTGAGGCGCTGTCACCTCGTGAATGAAAAGCTAAGGTTTTCTGAGGCTTCTGGTCTGCAAACCCGAAAGCCCACATTCCATTCGCACCCCAGCAGCTGTGCCAAAGGCCTCACTGGCCAGTCTCACCCCCAGACGTCTCAGGGTAGAGGCCTGGGGAGGAGTATGGGGGTGCTGACGCTACAATACCAGCGAAGTGGCAGCCGCCACTCCCGTGCCGCCGCGTAAAGGACGCGGCCCCTCTCCCCCACCGTGCCTCTCTGAGGGCTCCTGGGATGGAGACGGGGGTGGTCAGAGGCCTGGCCGGGTCTGGCGTCCCGGCAGCAGGCATGGAAGAGGTTGCCCTCCCCGCGCGCCGAACCGCGGCTCGCCAGCGCCACCCCTCAACGGAGCGCAGCGTTTGCAGCTCGGCCCAGGCTTCTTCCTTCTGCACCCCGGCTCCCGGGTGGATGCAGCTGGCAGTGCGCAGGAGGAAGTGGGGGCGAGCCTTTGGGAGAGTCCCCGGGGAGCTTAGCCCGGGTCTCTAGAGGCCTGGGGTCAGTCTAGGCACGTTTCAAGGCAGAGGTGCAAGAAGACCTGACCCGTGGCCTCGTGGGGGCGCTGTTCATTAGCGGGCCAAACCGCCGCAGAGAAGCCTCGGGGTCAAGGCCCAAAGACCAGGGCTTGGGGAGCTTGAATCTAGCGAGAGCTGTGGGGAGACTGGGACAGGGAGCCAGATCCCCGAGGACAAAGACGGGCGAGCCAGTGGGACCCACCGACGCTTCCAAGCGCTGCCCAAGTGCGTGGGGCCTGTGGCGCAAACAAAGTTTCCGGCGGCCGAGGGGCGGGGGAGTCCGATGGAGGCTCGTCCCCGCGGGCCTCGGCTCTCCTCCACCTGCCAGTAGTCAACCTCCGCCCAGCCTCCCCCGCGAGCCTCCGTTCACTTCCATTCCACATCTCTCTCCTCTCCCTCCTCCTTCTCGCTCTTGCCTTTCTCCCCCACTTTTCTCCTCTTTTTTTTTTCCCTCCAGTCTCTCTTTTGTATTCTTTCCTCCCCTGCCTCCTGGCTTGCTTCTCTCCTCCTCCAGGCCGCAGGGGAGGAGGTAAGCGCGCTGAGCCCGGGGCCTGCACGGCGCAGAGGGAGGTGTTTCTCCTACTACTCCTGGCTAATTTGGAGAGCGCGAATGTATGCGCGCGCGCGCGAGCTCAAAGCGAAAAGGGGTAGGCGCCAACGCCGAGCAGAGAGGGTCAGGGTCTTTGACGTTTCTCTCCAGCTGCACAAACCTCCCGGAACTAGTGTGAGTGCGGGTGAGAGTGCGCGCGCGCGCACGGGCTGGCTGCGCTTGGCACGCTTAGTGGCCCGGGGTCTCAGGGCCCGGGGGCCCGCCTGGCGGCCCGGGCTTGCCGTGACGTCACATTGAGCCTTTGGCCACCTTGGACTGGGACACCTCGGGAACCGCGCAGCTAGGCGCTGCGCCTCACCTTGCCTCGCCACCGCGCGTCTTTGGGAACCCGCACCCTCTCTCTTCCCCTGCCCATCCATGGGCCCTTCTGTCTTCCGGACCACGCGGGCCAGAGGGGCGCCTTCTGGAGCGCAGGGCTCGGCAGCCGGGCTGCCTTCAGCTCTGCCTCCAGTCGCGCGAAGCGGGCGGAGGATCCGGCGTTGGGCACCCGCAGTCGTGTGAGGAACCGAGGCGGTGCGCGGCTGACGGTGCAGAACCACCGGGCTGAGGCGGGAACTCACAAAAGAGGGAGGCGGGCTAGGGACAGCCACCATGTCCTTCCCGCACTTTGGACACCCATACGGCAGCGCTTCCCAGGTAAGAGGCGCTCCACAGGGGGTGGGGGCAGATTGCTTGGAGGGGTGCCCAGCGTTCGTGCCTGTCCCGGAGCGCCCTCCTCTCGCCGGAGCCCCGCGAAGCCACAGGGGACAGAGTACGGTACCACAGGCCCTTCCAACATCCCCAATCCCTGGCTGAGAACGTTCCACTACTTGAGTTTGCCCCAAAACTTGGGCACCCTGACCGCAGGCTCGCCGAGGTGGGTGAGAGAGCGCCCAGGGGTCTTCCAGAGAGGCCCCCTTACTGCGCGAAGACGGAAGGGGGCCCTGGGTAACCTGGACAGAGACGCCCAGTCCAGAGCGCTGTCCAGCTCACCATTTCTCTGTGGCTGACGGTTCGTTCACCTCTGTGCCGATGATCCCCTTTTCTTGGGTTGGTCCATGCTCTCTGTTTCTGGCTTCTAAGGTTTGCCAGACCAGAGTGGGTCTAGTGTAATGGGGGGTTTCCTGGGGGGAACGCTGGGGACCCCTCCACGGTTCTCCGTTGCTCTCCCAGCTTGACCTCTGACCTGCACTGCGATCCCAGGCAAACCTGCGCTCTCTGATGCTCATTCCCTCTCTGTATAACTGAGGGTGGAGTGAGACTTGATGGCGGTCTCTAAGGTCAACTTCTAGCTCTGCCTTTGTAACCTCCTGTAGCAAGGGTGGGGGCTAAGGGGAAGTTGACTTCTGTGACGGGGGCGTCTCAGAAGGCGCCCATCACCGGCATCCCCTGCGCCTCTGGAGTCTTGGCAATGGTTTAGGAGTATATGTAAAGGCAGTTTGGAAAAACTGCATCTTCTGATAGTTTCGGTCCTGGGACCCCGCAGAAGGCTCAGCACACGCTGGCCTTTAGTTGATGATGCGAGAAGGAAAGATCCGCCTGGGCCGTGGGTCTCCGACCTCCAGCGCCCCCTCTCTCACCCCTGTAGTTTCTGGTGTCTGCAAGTTCCAGCGCCACTTGCTGCGAATCCGCCCCGCGCTCAGTTCCAGATGTGGCCGCAGGCTCCACCGCGGCGGCCGCTCTCTGCTGCGCACCCTACGAGAGTCGGTTGCTGAGCAATACTCGGCCTGAGCTAGGAGCGGCCTTGGGCATCTATGGGGCACCCTATGCGGCCGCGGCAGCTGCCCAGAGCTACCCCGGCTACCTCCCCTACAGCCCCGAGCCGCCCGCGCTGTACGGAGCGCTGGTGAGTACATGGGCGGGACCTGGAGGCATGGTGGCAGCCGCCGGCTAATCTCTCTCCAGAGAAAAATCTAGGAAGGACGCACAACTGGGCAGAAGAGAAGTGGTTAGGACTATGTTTAGGGGGGAGGGGAGGACAGCATTTTACAGTTTGGAGGACTCTATATCCTGGGACCTCTGAATTCTGTGACATAAGCAAGTCATCGGAAAGTGAAGTACAGAGCAGTTCACACACAAAACCCAAAATCCAAAAGGTGCAAATGTGAGGGAATTCTCTGGAAGGAAAGCAAGGCAGGGAAGTTCTCTATGGGGGCAGGGGGCAGGGCTGGGGGGAAAACAGAGTAGTAATATAACAACAGCTAATGTTTACTGCTTATTCTGCACCAGGAATCTGCCAAGAGGGGAAACTGAGGCACAGAGTGCCTCAACTGTGCCCAAGATCACACAGCCAATGAAAGTGCCTGTACTAAGATTTGAACCAGACTTGACTGCAGAATCCACACCCTTAGGGACTATCCTGCCCTGCCCCTTCCCCAGATAGCATCCTGAATTCTCTTCTCCTCCCCCACCAGAATCCACAGTATGAATTTAAGGAGGCTGCAGGGAACTTTACACCCAGCTTGGCACAACCAGGAGCCTATTATCCCTATGAGCCCGCTCTGGGGCAGTACCAGTATGACAGGTAAGGCAGGGGTGGCGTGGGAGACTGGCCTTTTCCCTGTCCCTGCTGAGGTATGGCAGGTCAGCATGGTGGATGAAGGGGGCGGGCTGCGCTAGGAGGAAGAGCAGCAAAACCTCTGCACCAGACTGTCTCCTGCCCCCATCACAAGTTCCCAGCCTCGGACCTGTGAGCCAGGGGCCCCCTCCCCACCCCCACCCCCAGGTACGGAGCCGTGGAGCTGAGCTGTGCTGGGCGCAGGAAGAACGCCACCCGTGAGACCACCGCGACGCTCAAGGCCTGGCTCAACGAGCACCGCAAGAACCCCTACCCCACCAAGGGCGAGAAGATCATGCTGGCCATCATCACCAAGATGACCCTCACCCAGGTGTCCACCTGGTTCGCCAACGCGCGCCGGCGCCTCAAGAAGGAGAACAAGATGACGTGGGCACCCAAGAACAAAGGCGGGGAGGAAAGGAAGGCGGAGGCTGGAGCAGAGGACTCCCTGGGCTGCCTGAACCTGGACACCAAAGGTAGTAGAGATGCCACCAGCTCGCCTCACAGTGTTGCCACGTAGAGCAGCTGGCTTAGGTTCTCACAGCCACCCTGTGGAGTAGCTTCTGGAAGAAGGAAGCAACTCCCCTACTTACATTGGCATCCCCCCCCCCAGTGCCTCAGGGCCTTTGCTTGTGAGGTTCCCTCTGCCTGAATTCCCTATGGACCTGGCTCCTCAACTTTAAAGAGACACATCAGAGAAGTTTTCCCAGACCACCCAAGCTAACATAGCTTTCCAGTATTCTCTATCACGTCTGCTATCCTATTTCCTTTGTCATCCTTTCTTATCACTTTGAGAAAGTGCAAGACAACTGTCTCCTCCACCACACACACACACACACACACACACACACGATGTCAACTCCGCTAGACTCATTAGCTGCTGCATTTCCTAAATACTTAATGTTTCAATGTTTCAATGATGCCTAGTGTATAGTTGGCCCTCCTTTATTTGCTAAGTTAAATAATACCATCAGTTATCTTGTGGGTGTTGAAATGGGTAAAAAGTGTCCCTTGGTTTTTCACAAATGAGAAATTAAGATCCAGATCTTTGGCAGTAGAGTGGCTGGTCCTGGAAATGCACGGGAAAACGACACTTGCTAGGGGTGGGGTCAGGGCTGGGGGCGGGAATTCTTTCCCGGGGGGCATCCTGGGGCAGGCGGAAGCTACATCGCGGCCAGCCTGGCTGATAACACCTAGAACACCCAGAGCGCGGGCGCATCTCGCTAAAAGCTTCTGGGGCAGGGCACGCCTGCGCATTTCCCTTGGGTCCTGGGGCTTTTCTCACTTGCTTCTGATTTCCTGCAGACATTACTGCTAGCCAGGAGGCGCGAGGGCTCCGGCTGAGCGACCTAGAAGACCTCGAGGAAGAGGAGGAGGAGGAGGAGGAAGCGGAGGAAGAGGAGGCCGTGCCCACAGCGGCGGACAGGCTGGCTGAGTTTCAGAAGGACACGCAGGCGCTCCTGGCGCCGTGCGCTGCAGCTGGAGAGGGCGGGCTGGAGCGCAGGGAGTGCGGCCTGGAGGCGCCCCGCTTCTCATGTCATGAACCTCCCAGTGCGGGAGAAACTGATTTCCTCCAGGTGGAGCCAGGGGGCCCCAGGTTGACGACGCACTATCCGAGCAGCGAGAAACCCCGCATCTGGTCTCTGGCGCACACAGCGGCCGCGCGCACTCTCCAAGGTGCTCCGACCCCGCGCAGGCCACTCAGTCCCCAGTGTCACCTGTTTCCCAGTCCGCCTCCAGGAGCAGCCACGCGACCCAGGGTCCCCAGAGACTCCACGTGCGAAGAGCCCCCCAGTGTAGCCAAAGCGTTTGGAAACTCCACGTCCGCCCTGCAGGGGCTGCGGCTGAACTGCGCGCCCTGTCCGCGGAGGAAGCCCGCAGTGCAGTGCCAGTACCCGTCCGGCGCAGAAGGTAGTGGGCCCCCAACTGCTCGAGCAGGGTCTGACCCAAAAACACCAGGCCACCGGCTGCCCACCTTGGCACACCCTCTGTGCTCCCTCTTGGGCACGCCCAGGTTCAGACCTGATGTAAAATTGCTGCATAGCACTGGCAAAGTGGAAACTTGGGACTAAGTTCTAGTCCCCTTTCATTTTAAAGTCCAGTGATGGTGCTAGGTTAAGAATGAGACAGTCACTCGCCTAGAACCCCTTAGAAAACCATGGAAGAAATGGACAACCTAATCTCCGCACTGATGCCAGTGTCCTGCCAGGTGAGCGCCTCCCTGACCTTCTGGCAGGGGCATCCTTGCCCCCTGGCTGTCCTTCAGAAGAGGCCAGATGGTTCCTGCTGTGCTTGGATCGAGAGTTTGTTAGGGCCAGGTAGGGGCATCAAAGCTTCCAGAAAAGTCTGCAGGGGGCTGGCCAGACATACCACTCATTTAAAGCCAGTGTGTGAGTCCAGTTCACGGTCCTCTCTGTGGCCACCAACCCCCAAAGGAGCATAAAGCAGAGCTGGTGCTGTCCCCAGAGACCCACCCCCAAGCAGGTTGTGACCGCCAGCCAGTGTCCCCTGCCCCTGGCTGGCTTTCTGACTATGCCTGCCGAAAGGGAATTCCCCCCAGAAAGGGACATCCCAAGCATTAAGCAGCCTCGGGCAAATTACTGTCAGACCGCTCTTTGTAGTAATTTCTCTCAGGATTAGCTACTGGCTTAGAAAATTGGGTTACGCTGTTATTTTAATTTACACATGAGGGGTCCAAATGCTACCTCTGGCCAGCAAATTGCCTCTAGACCTTTGATTCCCTTTAGAGGAGACCCAACCTCCCCCTATTACCTAGGAATTGCCACCAAGCGGCCTTCGGGTTTTAATCAACCTTTCCTTTCTCAGCAGGTTAGCGCAATGGCTGTGATTGGCGGAAGAATCTGGGACATCAGCCCTCATTCTCGAACTCACCTCCACGCTAAGAAGTTGGGAGATCTGGGGATCTCACTTCGCTAAGAGAAAGACACAGAAACCCTCCCACCAGCCCCTCTTGCACGCAGAGCTGGGAGTGGCTGGCCCCGCTGCCTGTCACATCCCCTGGGGGAGGTGGCAGGGCACCTGGGGGAAGGCCAGGTGAGAGGCTGGGCCGGTCTTTGGGGTGCACCCACTGGGTGTGCCAAGTCTCCTCCCTCCTCTTTGATTCAGGGTGTGAAGCTGCTCCCTCCCTCTCCTGCTCACCCCGCCCCCTCACTTTGTAATTTCAATGCCAGCCAGACCCCTAAGGACTGTGCAAGTCTCCTCCACCCCTGGTGTCCTTAAAAATAATCAAACCTAACCTAAGCTGTGTGACCTGTCTCTGGCAGAGGTGGGGGGCACTTGCGAGGGGGGGTACCAAGAGAGGAAGGCCAACAGGGTTCTGAGGACAGGGTGGTGGGACTGGACTGCAGGCCACAGGCCTTTTCGCAGCAGGGAGAGAAACAATAACCACGAGGCCCCCTGGCTTAGGCCCCCCAGCGGTAACCAGCTGTGGGGGTGGGGTCCACATGCCCTGGAGGTGCGGCAGCCTGGAGGCGGGAGGTAGGGGGAGCTGTCAGGACTTTTGTCTGGAAGCTGCATTGTTTCTGGGTTGTACTTGGATTTTAAGTTTACTAGGAGGACAGGCGAATGGGGGTGATCTGGGGTCCTTGGGCCCGCAGCTGGAACCCCTGCATTCCTCAGGTGGGGCGGTGGAGAAGTCTGACAGCTTTGAGGTTAGGTCGATGGAGACAAGAGGGCGCGTTCTTTCAGATTCCGCGTGAATCAGCAAACACTTCCTCTCCAGGCCAGGAGAGGGGGGCTGATCGGCAGGGGAAGGGGCCTTCACCCCCGGAGCGCAGGGCCCAAGCGATGGGGCGTGAGAGGCTGAAAGCTGTGCTCAGCACCTGAGGAGCAATCCCAGCAGTGGCTTCGGTTTGCTGCTCCTGGGCAAAGAGGGAGGCGAACGCTGCCTGCCCTGGGAGGAGCATGGGGGTGGGGTGCAGGCTGGAAGACGCGGGGCCGCTGGGAGGTGCGCAGGAGCTAGACCCCCGGGAGCAGCGTCTCTGCCGCGACCGCCAGCCAGCGTGGCCGCCTGGCTGGGTGACGGCCGCTGAGCCCTGCCTGGCGCCAGCCCCCTCGCACTGCCCTGTGGGGCGGGGAGGGCCCGCACCCTTGGAGGCGATTTTAAGACCCTTGGGGGCTGCGGAGGGGTCAGAAAAACCGCGGGGAGCACACAGCTTGCTACGACCCAGCCCAACCTGTCTCCCTGCCGTGAGCACGAAACACAACCCTCTCCACCGGTGAAGAAACTGAGGACAAATGGGCGGGTCAGGACCGATTCAGGGTCACACCGAACCGCAGCAGAGACCACCCGCCTTCCACTCGAGGTCCAGCCCTTTCCGGTTGGGGCCCCGCCCCGGCCTCCTCCTCGGAGAGAGCCCCTGTTTTGCTTCTGGACAGCAGCTGCTCCTACCCCACCCTCCCTGGGGACTTCCCAGGCGGCCTCACTGACCCGCTGCTTCGGGTCCGGGAAATTAAACTGCGAAAAGATAAACATTATTTCCAGTCGGCTTTGGGGGATTAAAGCTTGTAATAAAGAGCGTTAGCTGGAGGTTTCTTTCACCGAGCGAGCTCTCGACCCCGCTCCCTCCTGAGGGGCCAGGTATAAGATCCCCTGAGGGCCTCAGTTTAGGATCTGTTCGGCTAGCCTGTGGTGGCCGGGGAGGGGCCCTTAGCCCGCCCTGGGGCGGCACTTGCAGATGGAGACTGAAAGCCTGAGAGAGGAGCACCCACCTCAGCCTGAGATCACATGACGAGCGGCGCCTTGGAGCCAGGGGGTCGGGGAGGTGGAGTAGGGGCAGGCCCCCTTCAATCATTCATAGGACCAGGACTGGCCTTCTCCACCAAGGACCTCAGGCGGCTTTCTCTCTTCTCCCGTCTGGGAGGCCTAACTCTCCCCAGCCCGGAACCGGGGCCTGCGCCAGGGCTCACCCAAGTTCTAGGTCTAGTTGACTGGAGCGTGAGAAGGTAGGACAAGGGTAGCCTGCCTGCCAGAAACTGGTTTTGCAGACTCCATGCCAGGGCCAGCTTGCTGTCTGTGCTGGACAGCCCCCTGCCCCTCTGAGTTTCCCCTGCTCCCATCTGCTCCAGTACAGGCCCAAGGCCAGTCTGAGCCCAGATTATCCCAGCCAGGCCCTCCAGGCAAGCTGTTCCCACCCTCTCTGCCCCCTTCGAGCACTCCTGCAAATCTCTCAATATAATCTCCCCGAATAGTACTTTGAATGATGTTTTGATTAAACACCAGGGCAAGGGAGGGAGGACACAGCTCTGCCCTCCTCAGAGGAGGCTGTGGTGGCCGCAGAGAGTGGGACCATGAGCCCTGGGAAGGGAGTGTTGGTAAATGCACAAAGGTGGTGTCCTCAGATCTGGAGGCCCTGGAGGAGCTGGGCCTCCAAAGCCCCTTGCTGGCTAAAGTGTCCCTTCCCCTGCCTGGGGAACAAGCACCTGCGGGCTAGGTGGGAGGAGAAACTGAGGCAGGGAGTCCCAACCCACGAACCGCCTTCTGTGACCCCTCTCCCGCCAGGAGTCATTACATGGGGGTTGGACTCCCGAAATCATCCGCTACACTTTGGTCTCTAAGATCCTGTGACGTAAGAGCTTCCGGAGTCCTTGCCTCGGGCCTACTAAAGCCACATCCTTAAGTGCACAGACTCCTATGTCATAACTGTCCCAGGGAGGATGATGTCACACTTTCTAGTATACCCATGTAATGAACGAGGGAACAAACTCAGAGGTTAAGAAACCGGTTGTTAGTTACTCAGCAAGCAAGCACAGAAGTCAGACGCTGAGTATGACCGGTTCTTAACCACTGAGCTCTGCTGTGGAGGCATCTTATTCTTTTAAGATGAATTTCTTTCCTCATGAATATGAGCCGAGGTTTCTGAGACTGTAAATGTCTACAGCATTATCTCATGTCTTTGGAACTCCTTCTTCCCAGAGAAGGTCCAATGAGAAAGGGCTTGCTTTCTCTTTCCTCTGGACACCCCCCAATTTTCCCACTGCCCCCAATTCCTTGGAGCATGGCTCTCTGAGACACCCCTCGTCTGGGACACCCCAGTCAGTGTTTGGCAAAATGTTGCCCATGGTTTTTCAACCCCAGAATCAGCTTACTTGGGGGTGGGGGAGGGCAAAGGGGAACTGGCAACTCTGCCTTTGTAAAGAGCACCATAGGGGTGTGATGGCCTCCAAGTCCTGGTGGTTGACCTCTTATGACCGGACCCTAAGCTCAGCATCAAGGCCTAGGACCCCTGCTGGGGGGAGAAGAGTCAGTGGCCTTGGTAACAGTTGCTGCGGTTCCTCCAGGATTTATTCTGAATTCACATCAATCTTCTCATCTGGTTCAATCAGGTTCTTCCTCCCCCCACCCCCCAAGCCTGCAGCTCAAAGCTTGTTGGAGGGGAGGGTGGAGGGGAGGAGGCGATGGAGGAGGTGGAGGTGGCTTCCTCTCCCAGAAGACAAGTTAGGATTCCAGAGTTGAGTATCTAAGGGGTCCCCTGAACCTCAGGTGTAAGAAGAACCCTGTCCCCTAACAAGGCACGCAGTCAAGAATCTCCACATTTGGGGAAAGCCAGCACCTCAGACCCAAGACTGTATCAGGAACAAATAAAGAACTTGGGGGGAGCGAGGAAACGGGGCTGTCAGCAGTCCCAGCACAGTCGGTTGCTACCTTGGCATTAGAAAGTTCTTTCTCTTCTACGAAGTAACCGCTGAGCTACATGCACCCGCATGTTTATTGCAGCACTGTTTACAATAGCTAAGGTATGGGAACAACCCAGATGCCCAAAAATAGATGACTGGATCAAGAGGATGTGGTACATATACAGAATGGAATACTATTCAGCATTCAAAAAAGACAAACACATGCAATTCGCAGCAACATGGATGGAGCTAGAAGGAATCATGATCAGTGAACTAAGCCAGAAAGAAAGAGGAAAGTATCGAATGGTTTCACTTATAACAGGAATATAGGGGAGCCAAATAAGAATGCGACATTCAGCAGGGGAGGAGGGGAGGGTAAAGGCTCAAGAGGGGGGAAGAAGGGAGCGCGGGGGACTATGATGATGGCTTCACGGGTGAACAGGTGGTGAGTAACCTATGGGGAACATACAATAATGTAAAAGATATGAATAAAAATAAATAAATAAATAAATACTGATCCTTTCTAAAAAAAAGAAAAAGTTCTTTCTCTTTGCAGCAACAATCCAAGGAAAGTTCCTGGAGCTAAATTCTTCCTCCAGGTAACTTCTGAATTCATCTCCTGAACCAGCTGCCTGACTCACCTCTGTGACTCCTCCTTTCTCCCTCACTCCCAGCCTCCTCTTTTCCTCTCTTTCAGGGTCTTTGCTTTTACACCAAGATCAGAGTAAGAATTCAGTCTGATGGATGTCTCCTGGCTCTGTGGAGGGGCCCTCCCTGGGCGTGAGTTTCTTTGTTAAAGTTGGAGATGGGAGGAAACCGCGTCGGAATGCCTGTGGCATGCGACCGCATAAGCCTGAGCCTCAGCATTCTCGTGGTAGGAGGGGTTGTGTTCAGTCACGTGGTCCCTTCATAATTTCTCTCATTCTCTCACTAAGCTGCTAGGGGTGAGGAAAAATGTTTAGATCAGTGTTACTCAAATTTTGATTTGTAGCAAACCAGCCCCCTGATTTTTGCCCAAAGTTGGGGGGATGTTAAGACACCTGAGCACAAAAGGAAGTTTTCTCTTGTGAATTAGAGGATTGAAAAGAGAGTTGAGGGGCCTCCCTAGTGGCGCAACGGGTTAAGTGCAGCACTATGAAACTGACAGCAGTCACTGCACAAGTTCAATCCCTGGCCAGGGAGAGTCCCACATGGCGCAGCAGACCTCTCCTGTCTTGCCCACTGCTCCCCTCAGTGTATTTCAGTCAATCCGCCTGTTCTGCTCCCCACTCTGTCTCTGGTGAGCCCTCTCACCACCCCACACCTCTGGCCTGCACCCCAGCTCTTGTATGCATAAATAAATAAATCTTTAAAAAAAAAGAAAAGAGTTGAAAGCGAGCACTTTGGGTCATGCTGAGATTCAGCCTTTAACACCATGACCAACCACATTTCCAGGGGAACACATTCTACTCCTGGGTGAATTCATCTGTGTTAATGCCAAGGGGGAATATTATTTATGAGCTCATCGGGAACTGAAGTCTTCTCTCATTGCCTGGGACTGTCTCCAAATTCCAAGTTGGCTGCATTTAAATCTTAGGGAACCTGCCCTGGAACAATGATGCCAAGGGTGATAACAGTAATGAGTCTAGAGCAGTAGTTCTCACCCCTGATGGTGCATAAAATCAGCCAGGGAGGTGTTTGGTGTTGTTTTGTTTTGCTTTGTTTTGAGTTTTAGATACAATCTCTAGGGGTGGAGCTCAGCAGTATTGTCTAAAGTTTCCAAGTGATTCCAGTGTGCAGCCAAAGTTGAAAACCAGTGAAGTCTAAGCTGTTTTTCTTTCCAGTTCTAGCATTTTCTAGAAAGTAGACCTGGCAGACTGAAAGAGGCCTATGGTTTTTCCTTGAGTCTATGGGTTTTGTGTTTGTTCCATGGTAACATGGGGCAGGAGAATAATTTTGCCACGCGATTTATGAAGACGTCCAAAGATGGATGTAATTCTGGACATCCAAGGCCAGGGTGAAGCAAGAGGAGGCCTCCTTGAGCCCCACCCACCCCAGCTGCCTGAACAGAATGTGGGATTGTGGAGGGAAAATCTGCCTCCCGGGAAATCCTAGGCACATATGCCAAGTCACCCCTTTGTGGCTCGGAGGTGCTTCCTAGCAAGTAAACACTGTGAAGTGTTTCTTGGTGTTCCTGCTATGTATCACAGAGAAGAAACACCCCAGACTTAATGGCTTAAAATAACCACCAACATTGGTTTCGCTCATGGATTTGCATTCTGGGCGGGCTCAGTGGAGTGGCTTGTTCCTCCTTCATGTGCTATCAGAAGGGGCATCTGAACTGGAGCTGGAGGAGACTTCCAAGAAGGATCTGGGGTTCCTGCCCCGGCAGAGGTGTCCAGCCTGTCCATCAGCTTCTTGGGGTTCCTGACTTCTGGGTAGAAGACACAGGTTTCTCATGCCTTATCCTCAGAAGTCTCAAAACATCACTTCCACTGTGTTCTATTGGCAAGAAGTTACTGAAACTTGTCCATAGTCAAGAGGAGGGGAAATCAGCCCTGCCAATTGTGGAGGAGTAGCAAAGCATCTGGAATTATCTTTATTGGAATTGAGATCCCTGGTGTGAAGAGGCAGTCGTGAATGCGCTTCAAAACTCGGGAGTTGACGCGCAGACGTGGGATTCGGTCTTAGCGTGGGTTATTGGATCGGGGTCCTTATGAGCTCATTTGACCTTTATTACCTCCTCAGAGGCCCTATCTCCTCACGTAGTCCCATTGGGTGTTAGGGATTCAACATAGGATCTCTGTAGGAATACGAACCACCAGTCCATCACGGATTCTAATCAAGGACCAACCATGGACAAGATCACTTAGGAAGCAGGTAAAGGGAAGAGGGTGCTGACTGGTCAATGGTCTGGGTCAGCCCCTAGTCACAGAGGTTCTGCTTGGGTCAGGCATTGGGCTGTCCACCCATGTCCCCCCATCAGCATCTCAGCCTGGAAATCAGCATTTATCGCCTCGATGTGGAAGAAGACAGTGATGTTGAGTGTCTGATATTTCATGTCATTTCATAACAGCTCTTCACTTAATAAAAAAGGAAACTGAGTTTCAAGTAAGTGAAACCCCTCAATAAGGTCCAATACCCAAGAAATAACAGAGTTGGTGTTCATATCCAGCTCTGTGCAACCCTAAAGCCTATGTTATACCCCAAACCAAGGCAGAAGAAGTTGCCTCCATTTCAAGTTCCTATTGTATAGCAAAGTGGTGAGACTACCTGGGTTTGAATCCCAGCTCTGCCATCTACTAGCTATGCAACCTGAGGTCAGTGGCAGAGCCTCTCTGGACTTCGGTTTTTCCATCTATAAAATGGGAATAAGAATAGTACCTGCCTCACAGGACAGTCGTGAGGATGAAATGGTGCCTAGCCCAGGTAAGCATTACGTAGGATGTCAGCTGTCCCTGCTCCAGACCTGCATCTCCAGAGAGATCTGGAACCACCATCGTGTCCCCACTCCCAGCAGCCCCTCCCGCGTGGTTCATTATGCCAAGTCATTGTCGCAGCTCTTACCTAGAGCAAAGACAAGGGGTCATTCACTTGGGTGTCCATTTAGGGAGAAACCTCACCAAGCAGATTTTATGAATTGCTCACACTTCCCCTTATCAAGATTAATGGCACAATTGCCCACGGTCAGTCCTTCTGTGGTCGCAGCTAATGACTTCAACCCTCAACGCGTTTCCTCTGCATTTGCTTCAGAAAATCATTCTGAACAGCAAGACTGCTTTAATAGCCACTTGGTACTAATGATGCCTTTTAAGTGCATAAAGAGAATCTCTAAGTACCAAACGGGAGACCCATCGACTGGTGACAACAGCTATTGACATTGACACTGAAAGGCAAGGTCAGAAAGCCTCGGACCACCGGCAGCATGGCCGGGGCCTAACAGCGGGGAGTTTTTCGTACATCGGAAAACTCCTCCTTATTCTCTATTGCTCCTCAAAGGCACCCACTAGCGCCATTTCCTGAAGCCAGCTGTGTACATTTCTGCTGCATTTCCATTTCACCTTCGAGATGCAGCCCGAACTTAAAACTATCTTTATTTGCAGTTTTTCTTTATGTGGATTCATTTTTGCAGTCTGAGATCACTGTGTTTGTATCCCTGCCACTTTTCATGCGCCTGCCCCTCCAGGCTGGCCACCGGGCCGCGCGCAGCTGGCCAACAAGCAGCTTGCTGCAGTGACTGAGAAAGTGGGTACAGGCAGAGCAAGCTGGGTTCATTCTCCGGCCCCCTCCCTCGGGACCTGGGCTTCATCTCTTGAACCTCAGCTTCTTCATAAATAAGATGAGATGAAGCTAGAACTCAGCTCACCGGGGGATGGTGCCGATGAGCTCGGTTGATGGGCGGGAAGCGCTTGGTTCGGGCGCGGCACCTGTGCTCAGAGACGTGGGCTGTTGCTGTGTTAACTTGCTCCGTGACAGTCGGCATCCCGAGGGAGTGACAGATAGCTCAGCTCGCTGTTCATGCCCCTGCTGTGGCAGTCTACACCCCGAGTTTCGTGCACGTCCCCTCACTCTGGGTCCCCAATCTGTGAGCAAAGGCCTCTCTGCAGCACTGGAATCTGGGCGTGCGGTGTCCCTCTCAGACCGAACCATTGTTTTCCTACGCCATTTTCTCCTTGGCGACTGACCTCCACACTCACCCAGAATTTGATCCTTTTCATGTCGCTGTTATCTCAACAGGAAGCGCCACGTCGCGGGGATCCTGAGCAAGTACATGACGGGCGCCATCTTGCCTGGCCCTTGATCGTTCCTCCCATTACATCCTAGAAATGGAACCTTCCAACTTTCCAACCAACCAAACTGGTTTTTGGTCGTGTCTCCTGCTCAAGTTTTTGTTGGAGGTGTTTGGTGTTTAGACCTCAAATATGAGATTGGGACAGAGTAGTGAGTGAGGCAGCTCTCAAGGCGGGGTTTCCTGTGGGCTGACTGGGGCTGAGAGAGGTATAGCCAAAGGGTGATCTGCAAATGTTTAGAGAGAAAGAAGAGAGGGGAAGGAATACATGGGAGAAGCAATATGGAGCCTGAATGGAGGTGAAGAAGCGGAATGAGGACAAGAAAATGAATGGGCTTGGAGGATGTCCCCTCAGAGACTGTGGGAGAACAGTGAGGAGTGAGTTGGAGGGTGAGCAAAGCTGGAATGTTCAGAAAATTAAGATCCTTAAGGCTGGACATCCATTGGACTTTCCTTCGTGTGTGTCATGTGGCTTATTGAACACACAAGGCAGAAGGGAGTAGGGGTATTATTACACTTTCAACAAAACTGAATTCCTACACGCAGGTTCTAACTGCTGCAGACACTTGGGCTCCAGAAGGCAGGGACTAGTCCTTTGACTGCAAGCACAAGAAGCAGAGCCCCAGCCGGGTGTGGAGCTCTGCCTGAAGTGCCTCTCTTCATCTCATTCGCAGCCACACCCTCCAACTGTGACATCTGACATATGACACCCATGAGTTTCACTTGACCCCTTTGTTGGGTGCCATTAAATGGCCTGAAGTTAAAATGTTAATTAGCATTAATCATTTTTTATGAAATGGCTTTGCCAAGCCATAAATCCAGCAGAGTGGAGCTGACCGTTTAAGGAAGACTGCAGTATCCACAAAGGAAGCACTGGACGTTTCTACAGGGGCGAGTTCCAAAGAGGAAAGGGAATACCTACAGGTGAGATGTGAACAACAAAGTGTGACTCCTGACAAAAAGTAAATTAATTAAAATTGCAGGATGAAGTTCATGGGGGAGCAGATAGAAAGAGCCCACATTTCTGCCCTTGGGTTCAACGTCAGTACTTATGCAGATGCTCATTTATTTTTGGTGACATATGCAGAAGTGTGACTATGTGTCTTATTCCTCTTTGAATCAATGAAAGAGCAAGAATTATTATTTTTTAAATACAAGTAAGTGTTCTGAGGTAAATTCAGAAGGGAGACCAGAACAGGCAGATCTACTGAAGTACACTGCTGAGGGGAGCAGCGGGGAGACAGGAGAGGTCTGCTGCGCTGTGTGTGGGAAGCTCCCTGGCTGGGGATCAAACTTGTGCTGCAGTGGCTGCAGACAGCTTCATAGTGCTGAGACTTAACCTCTTGCACCACCAGGGAGGATCAAGGCCCTCTTCTTTAGACCAGAGAGTCTATATCATTATTAGTAAAAATTTTCAAAGGTGCAGCCCAAATCCAGGCATGCTTGTTTATAAGTTGTGTGCATGCTGTGGTACACATTTGTATGTACAAGGACACAAAATTGGCATTTAAAAACATTAGAAAGTAAGTGCAGGTTATCCTATTTTCATCTCAGGTCCTGAAGGATCATATCCTCCCCCTGGGGAAGCACTGGTCATTTGTGAGGAAAACCACAGCGAGAATCAATGAGAATCCGCCCCCACTCCCTCCCCAGCCAACCTCGCCCCCACCACGGGTTGGCTAGTCCCATGAGCAAGGACTAAGAACTCTGGGGTCAGATGTGGCACCAGTAAAATACAGAAAGTCTGGAGCCTTTGACAGAGTCCCGAAGGTATCGGGGTTACCTCCGCCTGCCTGGGTCTCCCTGGCTGAAGGACACCTCCACATGGCACCGTGGCCTCAGCTTTATATACAGACGGCAGCAGTTTTAGTTTTGGGGTTTAATGTACTCAGGCAGATGGGGGTGACAGCATGGATGATCACCCCGAGTACATTTACCTCAACCCCACCCACAGTGAGCTCCGCCCTCACCCCCTTCAGGTGCCAGATTTTTGCTCTCTGGTCTCTTTGGGGCCAGAAAAGGGACACTAACAGCTCAGCCTCTGCCTCCCTCTACTCGTCATTACTAACAGGAAATGCACAGGGAAGGTACTAGATCAGGTAGATGTGGCCCCAGCTCTGCTTCAGGGCCTTTCTGGACTTAATGTTTTATGGTTTCATTTCCCCTAGCTCCTGGTAATCACACCCCTTAGGAAGCAGGAGAGCAGTCAAATTTAACTGATTCCCATTTGTTTGTATATCTTGGTTGTGTGTCTCTGTGTGTGTATTTGATACAAATTTAAATCACCCATGCGGGAAGCTTTTTGTATTGAATAAGCTCTTTCAAAGCCAAGGTCTTTGTTGGGTCTCTCCCCAACCATAGGGTGTAGGTATTGGCATATGTGGAAGATGCTGGGGGTGTTGCCCAGATAGCCCCTCAGAAGTGAGTCTCTCCTTCCTGCAAGCAACTCTCCACAGACAAGGTCCAGTCCCCCCCCAGGGAGACTTGGCCATTTTGCCCTAATTTGGAACAACTCTAAAAGTTCATCCTAGCACCTAAAGGAAACAGACCTTTATTTCAACCCCATCACAATTCAGCTTCTCCCTCTGCCCCGCCCTACTTCCTTTTTTTTTTTTAAAGATTTATTTATTTTAATATACAAGCTGGGGTACAGGCCAGAGGCGGGGGCCGGCGAGAGGGTTCACCAGAGACAGAGTGGGGAGCAGAACAGGCAGATCAGAAATACACTGCTGAGGGGAGCAGCGGGCAAGGCAGGAGAGGTCTACTGCACCATGTGGGATTCTCCCTGGCTGAAGGACGAACCCTCATTGTGCGCTGCCGACAGCTCCACAGCGCAGCGCTCAACTGCTGCGCCACCGGGGAGGCCCCCGCCCTACTTCCTTTACCCACTCACAGGTCAAGAGAATTCTTTGGTAAGCCTGCCAGTCTCAGAGTTGGCTTCCTGGGGACCTGCCTGATCAGTTTGCCTTTTCACAAGTGAAGAAACTGAGGACTGGGAAGTGAAGTGACTTACTGGAAGTTCCAGAGGCGCCAGGAGTCAGGACTGACATCCAGGTCACTGGGCTCTATTCGAATGGCTATTCATAACAATGGAGAATGAATTTTTCTGGATGGTTCATACCAAGAGTTCATGTGGCGCCTCTGGAAACACGATTGCACATTTAGTGTCCTGAGATCTCCTTCTAAGGCAATGCTTCGTCTCACTCCATCTTTCTCTGAAAAATTATATTTCATTACACATATGATCCATAATGCCCTCTTCCTCCTCCTCTTCAACACCTCTTCCTCTATGTCCTCTGCCTCTGCCTTCTTAGATTCCTCAATACCGAGATCTGAAGTATTTCTCTTTCTCTGTCTGACGTCACCATAGCGCCCTTGAGTTTCCTTCATTTTGTCACAAATAGTGTTTCTTCTTTCTTACGACTGCATAGTATTCCATTCTCTCTCTAGATCTCATTATCTTTATCCATTCATTCGTCACTGCACACCTAGGTTGTTTCCATGTCTTAGCTCTTGTAAATAATGCCACAATGGACATCGGTATGCACGTATCTTTCCAAATGAATGTTTTTGTTTTCTACCAACAAATACCCGAAATGGAATTTCTGGATCCTATGGAAGTTCTATTTTTAATTTTTTTGAGGAACATCTATACTATTTTCCATTGTAGCTGCACCAATTTACATTCTCACCAACACATTCTGATTAAAGAAGTAAAAGCACTTCAAAGAATACTATCGTCCCAGTGTTAATTTGGGTAAAGCCAGTTCTTAGCACAAATAAACATCAAAATCTCTGTGGCTACACAGAATAAAAGTCTAGCTCCTCGCCTTATGAAGTTCAATCCGGCAGCACGCTCCCGGCAGAAAGGCCTGGGACCTTGGTCCTTTCCATCTGGGTTCCACCATCTTGAAGTGAGGCTTCCAGGCTGCAGAGCAAGGAGGGCTGAGAGGCTATAACCCACTGCCCATTGGCCGGAACTTAGACACAGGGCCACGCTTAACTGCAAGGGACACTGGGAAATGCCACTGGCAAAGAAGAGGAAAGGGAAGCGATAATGATCCAGTCCTCTCTGCTGTAATCCCCTTTGACACCCCACCCTCACCCCATCTGGTTTCTTCCTCCCCAAGGCAGGGACGTTCACCAGTCTGATGTGTTGCCTCTAAGCCTTTTCTTTGTGTGTTACTGTCATAAAAGGCATCACCCCCGCCCCCCCAAGAGCACTCTTTCATACGTAGGTAGAAAAGTGGCCCCTTCTTCTTATGTCCTGAGCAGTGATCCAAAGTATGACTTTCTTGTTTTGCATTTGCTCCTTCTCTGTTGATGGACATTTAGAGGCTATTTTTCCATTTCTTCCCCCAATTTAATCTTTACCGACACTACTGAAATGAACATATTAGTACATGACTTCTAGGCACATTGGCCAGAGCCTTTATTGGAGTGGGATTTGAAAAGTAGAACAGGTGGGTCACGAGGATGTGCTTTTACATTTTTAATAGATGAGATCACCCCCTAAAGCGACTGTCTATGAAGCTACCTAAAACCCACACTCTGCTGAAACTGGGTATTAGCAGATGTTTAAACAGTTGGCCCCCTCATGGGTATTCAGTGGCATCTCATTGTTGTTTTGATGTGATTCCTCATTAGTTTCCTTTTTTGTGACTTACCTGTCCATGTCCTTTGTCCATTTTTCTACTAACTGCATGTTCCTCTCTCATTGATTTGTTGAATCTTTTTAGCGTCTCTGTACTAACCCTTGGTTTGAGAAGTTGTACATGTTTCTCTTAGCCCTGTGGGGTGTCTTTTAACTGCTTTTATAATGTCACCTTCTTCAGAGAGAGGGTGAGACTGAGCCAGAAACTATGAAACATGGATTTAAGTATAAGCATCTGTTCACTACACGGACAGTTAGTCATGAACCCCCCGGATGCTGTACACTGTCAGGCACTGTGAACAAAACAGGGGGGAAGGGAATATGGAGGTGACCCCAGGTAGAGTGTAAGGGGGAAGAGGAAGGAATATAGAGGGGATATCTTTTCCATCCCTGAGGACAAAGGATGTGTGTGAAAAGATAACCGAGATTGCAAATTCTTGTTAGGATGTATTTATGCAATGGTTTGGGGGGGCCATTAAGATGGCATTGAAGTTCCTATAAAGCAGCCCCTACTTTGGACATAATGCATTCTAATATGTCCAATAAAATCAAATTTTCTTCCAGCGAAGAAACCATTTCTTTGGTTGTGTATTGGATGATGAGTCAAAATTTTATGTCTTGGGGCCACATTGTAATAAAAATATGCATCTCTCATCTCTAGCCTCTGACAAAGGCAGGTTGATGAGACAGGAAGCGACACTCAGGATGGGATCTACCTCCCGTTTTCACTTACTCATTACGAAGGAAGTGAGAGGAGTTAGCAGATGAGGACCCACAGTTTCCCAGCTTGGAGATCAGGAGGGAAAAAACCCAGGTTAGAAACTCAAGCCATATTAGATGAGACTTTGAACTGCTTGGAAACAGATGACCGCTTCTTATTTTTAAAAGCCTGACTTCATTAAGGTGATGGTATCCAGTACACCAAGGTGCCTTTTTCTGGTCCCTGTGGAGAAAATGAAAGCCAGGGAAAGTTTTTTGAAGCAGTCCCCAGAGTCTCCCCATTGAGTACCTGTGACACAGAATGAACTGTTTGTCTTTGTCAATATCCTGAATATTGAAAACTATAATGCAACTCGCAGACCTTTTTATCACCAACCCCCCTCTCTGAAGAATAATAGCTAATTGGAATCCTAGTGCAGTAACAGCCATAAAAGCAAGCCTCTTAGCTGAGATTGAGGGAAAGTACCACTTTAGCAATTACATTTCCTTTACCTGTCAAAGAAAGGGATCTCTGGCCAAAGACTCAGTCCTTGGCAGGTGTGGGCTAAATTACAGAAATGGAATCGAAGCTGATAGCTCAGCTGAAAAGCACACCGCTTCCTCTAGTCCATCTTAGCCCTGCGTTCACTTCACACTTTGCAGTTTGCCATGTGTTTTCATATATGTTTTCTCATTGACCCTCCAAACTGACCTGCATGAGTGGGAATTGTTCTCTCTCTTCCCTGGTTAGACCAACCGAAGTGAAAGAGGTTCACAAAGCTAACATCTTAAGAAGGATTCCCCCAGAAGCTAAGTTTAAAGCACTAGATTTGGAAACAAATGGTTTATTCACAAGAGGGTCCCCAGAAATACCAGCATGAGGATGAAGAAGCGAGACAGAGCAGGCAGAGAAGGCAACTCAAACAGCAACGACAGGTCATATGCCTTAGAGGTACCCCACTCAAGGGCTAGGAACTGGGGTGTGAAACTCTATTTCCAATTTGTCCTTGCCTCTGAGCTGCTCCCAGGAATCTTAGTGCCCAGGGCCAAGTCCTGCCAACTTGCAACCAAGAGAAAGCCCCTCGGAGTAGAGCCAACTGGTATGTCCAGAAGGATGCCAAGGGGCAAGGTGCTGGCCTTCTGCTAGCAGAGCCAGCACCAGGCAGTCATGATGGGCTGACTATTGGCAGGATGCCCAGCCCTTCTCTTCCCCCTGCTTCCCAGCAGAGATACTTCCTTAGCTTCCTCGCAGCTAGGGTTGGTTTTGTTGTTCAATGTGTGTAACAGAACACCCCTGGGGGCTTCTGGAAAGAGTTTTCTTTCACGATAAAGGGAAAGAGATGCATAAGAGACTTCTCAACCCCCGGCCTCCTTTTGGGGGGGTCACACAAAGTCGTGGGGTCGGCAGGAGTGTCACCAACCATAACTTTGACCCTAGCTGTGACCCCCAACATCATTTATATTCTGAACCAATACTGCACCGATACCATGCATATTCTGGACTTCCAGACTTAATCTGATGGTGATGAATATCCTATGGTTTAAACACTGTGAGTTGATTTTTCTGTTACTTGCAGCTGAATGCATTCCTGACTGCCCCCAAAACTGCTTTGTATCTGACCACAAAGCCAACATTGTTGTCTATTTACTGTTCTTCATTCTTCAGTGTGGTAACATGGAAAGACAGTGTTTGCCTGACATTTTTTAATAATCAAAATAAGGGTGGTGGTTGAAATAGGTGTAAACAAAGACTGATTTAACAAACTGTGCAACTGAAAGAACTAAACAAGGAGACAAGTTATTACTTTAATAAATTATTTTCTTTCTCTAAACTCTTTTGAACTTTTCTACCTCAGCACTTATGCTGGATGTTATAGAATTCTTCCTCCTAAACACCCCTCTCTGCCTTCCTTCCCTGTAAACAGCTCATGAGGTAGATGTAATACAAGCTGGTCATCCATGATGGAAGGAAATGACAGAAGAGAATCTCTTCACAGAAATCAAATGGAAGGTACATAGGAAACAGGCAAAAGGGTAAACAAACCCTTGCCAGCAAACACTAAGGAGCTGGTTTTTAAGGAATGTGTTTTTAATAGATAAAGAATATATTATTACATGAAGGAATATTCCAAGCCTTGGAATGGGAGGAGCTATAATAGAATAGGGAGTTCTGGGCTTGCCCTAGGATTATGTGGAGCTCAATCAAGCACAGACACATACTCCTGGGTGAGTCACTTGTCCAGTCTAAGCCCGAGTTCTGACCCAGTAAAATGAAAGGCGACAAGACCTACCTCTGATACACTGAAATTCTAATGTCCTAATTTACCTGCATTCTCAGGTCTGATGTTTATACCTCTGTTTTTCTCAAAACGAAGCACATCTGTCATAAGAAGTTACAATCAACAATATCACATACCACTTCTTAATCTCTTTTCCAAATATTAGCTGGGAAAAGGTTCTAGAGACAAAAAAATAAATCAACCATGCCAGAAAAGGCAACCATAGATTTTAAAGTCTTTGGGTACTACAAAAGCAAGCAGCATGTTAATATGACATTTACAAATCACCCCCAACCACTCTTTAATTAACTTATTGTGTGCCTTCTCTAAACTAACATACACAGAATTAAAGAAGAAACACTTATTTGTTCTGTTGCTAAGGAACCATTTCAATTTGCATAGTGAAAAAATCATGATTATATTTAAGCTAAAACCCTATCTATTTATAACAGCCAGATTTAAAACATGAGATCAAAGTCTCAGCATTTCTTATTTTCTCTTTTTTTTAACTTGTTTCTGAAGTAAGCACCCCAAAGTAGCAGTGTAGCTATACCTAATAATAACATTAGCTAGAAGTTCTGTAGCACTTTCTGTTACTAAGCCTCCCACAGTTGCTTGCAGAGACTAACCTGAAAAGGATCAGAATTGTACAGCGTAGAAAAACAGATCAGCAAATACCTGGATTCCAAAGATTTCAGGTTGGCTGAGATCTTTACAGTATCTCGGTGAAGGTAACTACGTCTTTTCCCTCACTTTTTTAAACACATTCATTTATGTTTCTCTGGGATGACGGAAGGAGCACTGGATTTGGAGTCAGAAATCCTGGGTTTTGGTTCTAAGACTTTGCCCTTAGAAGTCTTACTTGGGGGGAGGGGGGACGTAGGGGAAGGGGAGGGTAAGGGCACAAAATGGAATAGAAAAGAACACAAGGGACCATGGAGATGGATCATGGGTGAATTGGTGGTGGGCTACCCAAGGGGAATACAAAATGTAAAAGACATAAATAACAATAAAAATATATATTAAAAAGATAATAATAATAAGTCAGAAGGAAAAAAAAGAAGTCTTATCTGGGTATTAGCTGGGTGACTAGGGACAAGGAGCAGCATCATGTCTTTGAGCCTCAGTTTGCTCACCTGTAAAAGGGACCTAGGATTATTGTAAGTAATAAAAGAGGAGATGGCTCAGGAAATACTTCTCAAATACACAGGTAATTTTTTCCCAGTTTGATTGAAGATTAGTTGGCAAATAAAGTTGTGATATATAAAGTGTACAATGGGATGATTTGTTATATGTACCTATTACAAAAGGATTCCCCCAATGAATTAAATAACACATGAATCCTAAAGATGATTATTAAATTTTTATTTCACTGAGTTTTTTGGGAACAACTTGACATAACCAGCCAAATTCATATGGAAAACAACCTTATTGATAGCCAGGAAAATTCTGAAAATAAAAAATATTGAAGGGAACTAATGCTATGAGATATTAAAACATGTGATAAAGCAGCAGTAATTAAGACAGTATGGTCCCAGTGCAGAACATGGGATGCCTGGCAGAGCAATAAAAGAGAATTAAAAGAACTGAAGTTAAATAGATATGGGGTTCTTACACGTTAAAAAGTAGCATTACAAACTGATGGAGAAATTTTTACTTGCTCAATAAATGGAGCTGAGAAAACTGGCTAAAGATTTGGAAAAAATGAAAGCATTAATTATTATTAATCATTAATGCAATTTTAAAAAATGTTACAGACTATTGCATGTGATTTTTAAATATTATTTTCTCAATTTAAAGGTTATATAATTTAGTTTTTAATGGTGTCTATATTTAAGCAAATCACAAAATGCCTGAAAAATTAGCAACGAATTCTCATGAGCTGGTTCAAAGTCCCTTAAACTGGTACAACGACTCAGGTTTCCTGGAATTGAAGCAAGTTCATTGATTATAAACAAAGATTATTTCTCTTTTTTCAATGTTCTATTCATTTTTTAGAGATTTATTTTTATTTATTTATGCATACTGAGGTATAGGCCAGGGGGGTTGGGGGAATTAGAGGATTCACTAGAGACAGAGTGGGGAGCAGAATAGGTGGATTTACTGAAATGCATGCTAAGGAAAGCAACGGGCCAGACAGAAGAGGTCTGCTGTGCCATATGTGGGTTAGCTCCTTCGTTGGGGGTTGAACTCAAGCCTTAGCAGTGATAGTGCTTAGACTTAACCCCTAGGCCACCAGGGAGGCACCTGTTCTATTCATTTTAAATCAAATTTGACTGACAAATTTGACAGGATGAGTCCTAATTTCCTAAGTCCCATTCCATTTTCAGCTCCATCATCACCTGCTCCAGGAAGTCTTCCAACTTAAAAGTGCACGGTAACCTCTTCTATAGCACTCAACCTTACTCCACTATAGTGCCAATAATATTATTTTTGGTAATTATTATTGATATAGTGTATAAAGTTACATGTTATAATATAGAACTATTATCTCTGTGATTCACTCACTATCTTTCTCTCCCACTAGACTGTAAACACTTTAAGCTCAGAGTATTTTTGGTTTTTTTGTTTGTTTGTTTTCAAGGGGTTCAAGGAGGGCTCATTACTTTATCCCAGTTCCCACCCCAATCTCCTGGCACAAAAGAAGAACCCCAAGGACATTTACTGAATACCTTCTCAGAAAAAAACATCAGCAAAGATCCCCTAGGAAACGTTTCTGAACAGGACTTGATGCAGAAGAGAGCAGCTGAGTGTTTGCTTGCCTTTATTTTTGCTTTGTTGGTTCTGTTTATTTGTTTGTTGGTTTCATTTTGTTTGTTTAATTCACTCAGAGGTAGCAGGGGCCTCAGAAGGACCAAGTGCCCCTGGAAAACAGAGGACCAGGAATAGGGAGTGCCCCTCAAGGACATGTGGCCAATTAGCAGTGGAACCCAGCTCTCCTGAGCCCGAGTCTGGCATTTCCCCTCTGCATGTATTATCCCCAAACATTGATTTGTCATAGCCCCAGTAATGAGAGCATTTCAAACGTAACAGACAATAGCAGCAAAAACACTCCTTCCCAGAAGACTTCTGGGCTAAGGAATATTCTGCCACTCAATGTATTTGAGTAGGGCTTTAGTAAGTCCTACTGGAAATGAAAAATCTAGGGTCTTATCAGCATTTTTGATTTTTGCACGTGTCCCCCCAAATGCCCAATCACATATATTTCTGATCTGCCATTTTTTTCGGGTGAGAACAGAGCAACCACATTGGACCCCAGGATGTGAAGACTATCCTGGCTTCTTCATTTCACATTTAAAAGCAAGGCCTGAGTTCAGGTGTAGGAGAGAGGAAAAGCAAAATCACGCCCTCCCCAAGGCAATCTTTAAAAACCTTAGCTTATATCTCCATACAGCTTTCCATAGTGGTTGGACCAGTTCACATTCCCACCAGCAGTGTAGAAGAGTTCCTTTTTCTCCACATCCTTTCCAGCATTTGTTGTTGCCTGTATTTTTAATGGAGATGGATCACGGGCGAATTGGTGGTGGGCTACCCAAGGGGAATACAAAATGTAAAAGACATAAATAACAATAAAAAATATACATATATTAAAAAAAATAAATCTTCTGCTCATATTATGAATCAGATAAAAAAAAAAAACCTTAGCTTATATCTTCCAATCCAAAACAACCAAGGATGTAAGTTTCTTTTTAGCTTTATAATATTCATGAATAGGGTTAGGTTTTTTTAATGCATTTTCATGTTATGGACACAGAATCTATACAGTTCTGCACCTTAATGTTCACTTAATATCATCACATATTATTTTTGTGCCATTGACATAGCCACACAAGACATTCATTTGCTTAACAGGCCCCTGTTGTTGGAGCTTTGCTTTGTTGCAAACTTTGTGCTGTTCTAAAAATCACTGAGATTTTTTTTGTGTTAGCATTTTTAAATATATTTGTACTCTTTTTTTCTTTTGAGGTCATTTTATAAGTGTGGAATTACTGAGTCAATGGCTCTTGATTCCAATTTATAAAATGTTTTCTTGAACCATAGGACGCAGGGCAAGTATAAGGACTGGTTACAGCTCACGTTTATCAAGTTCTTCCTGCGGAGGCTCAAGACAGTACTAAGTGGCCCACGAGTAACTCATAGAGCAGCTGGGAATCCTTGTGTCAGTTCAAAAGATGCTAACCAATTAATATGATGACAGAAACAACACCCGCAGAAACCCACCCTCAAAGAATCTTCCTTGTGGACAGAAGAACCACATTTCCATAAATAACATCACAGATCAAATCTCAACCATTTAGAAACTGTGCTAACTCGGGCAAGATACTTCATCTCTCGGGGCCCCTCTTCCTGAAAATGAGGTCCTCAAACCAGATGACCTCTTGGATTCCCCCCAGCTCCCGGCCACATGCAAATGGTACTAACTTTGTGATGGGCAGAGCAGGCAAATGACCCAACTGCCTGGTCCAAACTTGGGACAAGTCGCTAGACACTTGGGAGGGTTTGTCTAGCCAGGACACACTTAACCTTCAGTCCAAGGTCTTTCTCTGCCCAAGCAGAGCTCGGTACTGGGGAGAGACAGGTATCTCGTTCCTCATAAACATCTGTTTCCTTTTCTAGCTTTGAGAAGGGTGGATCCTACCAGAGTGAAATGAACCTTCCTTCATCAATCAGAGACAACAGGGAACACGACCAAGGCCTAAAGTGCAAATGTTTCCAAACCCTGACTGTAAACAAAAACCAGCATATTTGAAATGTGACCTCACTGTAAGTAACTTCACTAATATTTTTGCTTTTAAAGTACTTTAATAAAGCAATACAAATCCACCCCTGATATTATTAACTGAAATGCAAGTCTGTGTTCATGTATAACATCCAATTATGATTTCAGTGGCGGGGTGAATCCAAAATATCTCTGTAGTAACTTCTTTAAACATTCTCATTGCTCTGCTCTTTTAACTCAAGCAAGACATCTTGTCCTGTGCAGAGTTCAATCGCTCTCTTGTTTACTTGAAAAAAGCTACAAGAAAAATCTCGGTGATTCTGACTTCATTGATTTTGCAGAGTGAGGGGCATGCTAGCTGAGGATGGAGAGGGAAATCTGGGTCTGTTCCCTAGTCTGCCGCCCGCTCATCCTTTGACCCGGAATTCTTTTCTTGGACATCAGTTTCTTTGTGATGGAAACCAAGAGAGATACCTTAAATGCTCACGAACTGTAGCATGTCTCCTGTGGGGGGTTAGTATGCTTTCTATGGAACGAGAGTTGAACTGAATTGCTCCTGGGTCCACGCAGATAAACACGTAACCTCTAGAGCTATAAACAAGAAAGGGATATACTTCTGTGCTTAAGAGGAGGTAGTCTAATTCGCAGCAACATGGATGGAGCTAGAAGGGATCATGCTCAGTGAAATAAGCCAGAAGGAGAAAGAAAAATATCAAATATAGAAGGAATATAGGAGACCAGATAAGGGATCAGAAGGAACAAATAACTACAACAACAGCAATAATAGTAATAACCTAGCAGGCAACCATAAACAAAAGAATTCTGCAAGGGAGGGGAAGGAAAAGGGATCTAAATGGAGGAGAGAAGAACACGGGGAATACACAATAATGTAAAAGATATAAATGAAAAATACATATTTAAAAAAAAAAGGAAGAGGGAGTCCATTCTGCACCACTGGTCCTGACTGTCACCCCTTCCTGTGTCTGCCCTTTGGGTGTATATTTCCCTGCCCTTTACTTTGGGCTCAGTCGGTGACTTGTTTGGCCAACAGGATGCTCACAATCATGGTGTGACCAGACGTATCGAACGTGCTTGCACAGCTGTGCTCAGAGACAGGCTCGCTCTTTTGCTTCCCTACTGTGATTCTGAAACCGTATACGTGGATTGCTTGCTGCTGCCAAGGAGGGGGTGAGACGCAAGTGGAGTGGAGCGATCCCAGCTGCTGTGGCCTGAAGCACCCCATCTCCAGTGGACCCACAGATGCATAAGCAATGATAAGTGATTGTCATCTCCAGCCACTGAGTTTGGGTATGGTTGTTACACAGCATTGCCGTGGCAACAGCTAACTGATGCAGACTGGAGGTACTTTCTAGATGGGACCATCTAGCAGCAGATATAAACAGGCTTTGTTGCTTATAGAATATAGACATTAAAACTGCCTTGACTATAGGCAACCTAAACTGGTTTGTGGCCTCTGTGACACTGGGCCAGTTAGCTTCTCTTGGCCTCCATTTCCACATCTGCAAAGTGGGCTGCCTGTGGCATCAGACTCGCTGTGAGGATTAAATAAGGGAGCGCACGAGAAACATCTCGCCCATAACAAACACACGGCAGTTGTTAATCAGCTTCTGCTTTCTAAGTTCCCATGAAATATAGAGGAGTAGACTACAAAATTCAGCACATTTCCAGAAAAATGATATAGTTAGATATCTAATAGATTTTGATTCTGGGCAAATATTTTCTCATCCAACAGAGAAGCTTTTTTTTTTTTTCCAGACAAGTATCTTATGGGCAAGAGTGGTTTCTGGTTCCAGTCCAGAAGAAGGGAGCCCCTGGGAGGCCTCTGGTGGAGTCAAGTTCAACTACTGATTCCTTTCTTCTCTGCTCTTTCCAACCTCCTGATTGTCCAAGAGCTATTCTCCCTGGTAGGCACATCTGGGCACCTTTCTCACATAAGCTCATCTCCCTTCTTAATGAAGAAAAGGAGGGCCAGCTGCCCAGAGTCCTAGGTAACAGCAGTTATCTCCATGGCTACTTTGTATTGGTGGTAAGTGGTATTGCTGGGTTTTTTGCATTTATAAAAGTCACATAAACTTTTTTTGTAACAGGGCTTCCCTGGTGGCGCAACAGGTTAAGCGCAGCACTATGGAGCTATCCACAGCCACTGCAGCGCGAGTTCGATTCCTGGCCAGGGAACTTCACACATGGCGCAGCAGACCTCTCCTGTCTCCCCGCTGCTCCCCTCAGCAGTGTATTTTAGTCAGTCTGCCTGTGCTGCTCCCCACTCTGTCTCTGGTGAATCCTCTCACCACCCCACACCTCTGGCCTACACCCCAGTTTGTATGCATAAATAAATAAATCTGTAAAAAAAAACTTTCTTTGTAACATCAATGTCTTTAATTTCAAAAGTAAGTCTGCTTGAACAGAAAAGTAGGAAAGTGAGAGCAGAAATCTTTGGATATGTCAAAAAATCATAAAGGTGCTAGTCTCCTGAGTTGATGTTTGCAAATCACTTAGCTAATAAATAAACGCTGAACTGATGACAGCAAAATTTCTGTTGACAAATGGAAATCAGAAATGGTATCTGCTCTGCTAAAGTTTTCACTGATTCAGACTTGAGAGCTCTAATCTTGGAGCTATTCTCCCACTTCACATTTAGCCCAAATCGGCCCTTTTGATGGTCTTGCTGTTCTACAAGCATAAGGAACACTTCTAAAAATTCAGCATAACATTTCTCATTTTGACGCCCAGGGCACTGACAACCAGTCCCTTTCAATAGTCTGAAGGGGGAAAAATATACAGATTTTGTGTTTTCCAATTTTAGTGCAGCCCCAGGAACCATCCGCAGACATGCAGACATGTGGGGTGACGCCCCTGATTCCAGTAGGCTGGTGAATAAGGCCAAGGGTACCTTCATATCTACAATTATCAATTTCAAATCCTGGAAAGATGTCTATGGAGCAGAACCAGAGGGAAACGCAGCTCTCGGTGCAAACGGCCATTGTTCAAGCCCAATTAGCATTACCCGTGGTCGCCCCTTCCCGAAGAGCCTTACAGCTCCACGCTGAACGCATCTGCTGTACATTTTTCATTTCTTTCCCATTCTGAATCATTTGATTCCTAAGCTCCACTTCCTTGTGGCTTTCTGGAGTTCTGATGACAAACCGTAGACTTTGTTCTTGTCCTTTCAGACCTAAAGGGCACTGAAGAACGCACAAAATTTGTTTCTAATTTTGCATCTGCCAAAACATTCCTGGGGGAACAATACATGCCTATAAAAATAGGATGCACCATCCCCCTCGTTCCACAAAATAAACAAATCCAAGAGGAAATCAAACGCAGTCCTTGAAAATGCAGCCTAAGTATTTTTACACCCCCTCCTCTTTTCTGAGCTGGTGAAAACTTATCCCTGAATTATGATTTGAGATTGCATATTTATCCTTTTATGTTTACAGCAAATAATCATGACATAAGCAAATGGAAAGAAACACTCGAGCTTGCTTCTTCTGGGTTTCATGTTTTGTAAAATGAATGTCCCTCAAGACAATTTAAAAGAATGTGGAATCCAACTTCCTCAGTGGTGTTAGGAGTTTTATTTTTAACTCAACTCCTCAAAATAATAGACGTCCTCTAGGTCTTATCTGCAATTGGCGCACGCAGACGCAAAGCAGAATCATCTTTCCATTTTTGTTTTTAGATAATTCAGGGGATCTTAGAGTTCTGAATTCCTGAATCTTGGCCAAGGTGATGTCATTAAATCTATAATGAAAACAGTGTCACTGAGAGAATTAATTCATTATGGTGGAATTAAGTTAAATCCTTTATGATATGCTATTAAGCACCCATACTAACTTGCTTGCATCAACCTGAATGAAGCACATTCAAATGCAAAAAAGAAAAACAAATTCCAACCTCAAACCTCATAGAATATTAGGTAACTCGCAAAGTTAAATTCATTTAATTATTAAAAATATTTATAAATCTCATGGTATTTAAGCATCTTAAGATATCTTAAATGTTGCAGTGGCCAAATACTTTGTGGTTTATATAACATCCTTGCCTGAGGAAGTATAACTTACTGTATAAATCATTATTATGTATTTTGTAGATGTTTTTGCCTCATTACTCCGTTCTTACAACAGCCAAATAGCCCAAGAATTGTCCAACATTTCACTAATCCTCCAAATATTACAATATTCACTCCAGATCAAACAGCTTTGCCAGAGTTTGATGCAACTTGGTCAAGATTTTAAGGCTATTTCTCATCTCCAAATTTACCATATAATTAACAAAGACTTATTTTGTTAGGGCCCATGGAGAGAAATAAACAAATGGAATCTCTTCTCTGTCGGAATCTCTTCTCTGTCACTAGGATTTCAAGTTTATCCCAGAGCCATAATAGAGTCGTATAAAAATCTCTCCCCTGGAACCTTGGTAGAGGAGGAAGAAGTGTGTGGTAGTCAGGCACTTACAAGGAGCTATTTCTGCTTCTGACACCAAATTTCTGCTGAGTCCAAGAGAGGCACTTCCTCTCTGTGTCCTGGCATAACACATACTTATCTGGAATAATGACTACTTATGCAGGGGGTTCTTAGAGGGCAAAAAATCACAATGATATTCAATATGAAAAGTTGGATGTTAATTTTTTAAATAAAGGTTCCTGCTTCAAAAATGAGGGCATTTCATCCTGCTGAAAGAACATGCATTTTCAGAAGATCACTGAAAGAAATCACTGTTTATATTCAAACCATCTTGCTTTTGACACATGGCTGTTAAGTGACAAATGGAAATTTCCTGAGCTTAGTGGAATGACTTGACAATAAGCTGTGTAGAGTTTTTGGAGACACCGTCTGTCAAGAAAGTTGTAGCAATCTTGCCCCTTCATTAACAATGGCCCAGCCAACCTCTGTCTGCAAAGACGAGGGACCCAAGATTGTCATTGCCTTTCAGCAGCTGTGCAAGTCTTTCTGATTGCCACCTTGCAAAAAGAAATTTTATTTTAACAGATTGGCTCTTGTGACGACAAATACCACCCCAAACCCTGAAATAAGAAAAAGAATTCTGAGGCCTAGCTAATGACCTGCTTGCTTTATACAATATTGATAGGGCAAGCCCTTGGGCAACAAAGGAATTCTGATGGTGCCTTGGTTCTCTTTGTAATGGGATTTGGCCAGATCAGGAAAAGCATGTATTTATTTTTATTTATTTACAATGTGTAGCCTCCCTGCTTCTCAAAAGGTTTAGGACACCTTGAAAACACACACACACACACACACACACACACACATACACACACAAACAACAAAGCAATCAAAAAACCATACACATAAGGGATGATACCATGATAAAAGTATTTTTTTTTTAGTTTAAAACAAAGGAAGAGAAAAAGTCAAACCCATGATTAGCCTGGGTGCAAAAGACTCCAAGAGAATTGTGCATTTAACGAACTTGGACGTAACATTTCCTATTCGAGAAACAAGCAGGACAGAAGCTCAGCTGGCACACCAGGAAGACTTACCAGTTGTTTGGGTTTCGGCTGGCACCCACACCAATGGGTTGATGTTCATGCTGTACTAGTTAAATGTTTTTATCATCACCCCAGTAGCCAGGGAGAGAATGTGCACTCCATAAATGGTAGCAGTTTTGACTATTTTTATCCTATATTTCCAGCAGCCCTATCACCTGAAGCATTCAGTTAATATCTATTTGAGAAGCGCAGAAAATGCATTCATGTTTTCCCTTTGAGCGACCACCTGCTAAGTGCCCTTTGCCAGCGAGAGGAGGCAAAGAGTAGAACAGTCTTTGGCTCTATTTTCTTCAATCAGAGACATGGGTGGATGAGGCCACAGCACAGCTGATGTTCACCGAAAATCTGATTCTTGTTCTAGCAGAGACTTTGCAACCACATTATAAATAAATGGAATGTCACCCTGGAGTCCCCTAGTTCTGCTGTACCATTGAGAAGTATGGAAACACTTGCGAGAAACTCTGGAGTTTGGAGTTGCAAAAAGGGGGGAGGGGAACATTTCTCGCCTTTCTTCTAATTTTCTTTATATTTGAGCTTTCCCACCTTTGGATGAGTTCAGGAAGTAAATTGTGCATTTTCCCTGGTGTGAATAAAGGACAAGGTGTCTGCTTTGACATCAAATTGCCAGACCTTCAATCAACATCACCATAAATGTGACATATGAATATTAAATCCAAATATTTTATTGGTGCAGATAAATATGATTTGTAAAAAGAGTCAAATTAACAATCCATTACATACTAATGGGTTCTAATCAATAAGTTTAATTTGACTAAAAGGAGATGGGCGGGGGAGAAAAGAGACTCAATTACACCCAAATGGTTCAATTTAAAATTATAAAGGTGAGTGACTTCTACACTTTTGAGCTGTGTTCTGGCTTGGGGGCATAGGGACCCAAGGCTTGAACTCTGTGGCAAGTGGAATTCTGTCTGCAGTTTTCACTCATATTTCCAATTATTTTTCTTTAAAAAAAAAAAAACCTGCTTTACATACAAAAGAAAGTAGTAAAAATGAAAAGTGAAAACCAATCTCCCCCAACCCAATAAGAAACAGTATTTTTAATGTTATGTTTGCTTCAGATTATTTTAATAAAAAGTAACAAAGTACATAAAACTAGCATCTCTCTGTCCCCACCCCCATCTCACCCCTCCTACTGGAGTCTGGACCTGAGGCAGTGTACCCCTCTTGCCCTCATTTCTATACCTTCACCCCTTGTATGGGACCCAGAAGTTATGCAGAATATCCCTTAGAGTGTTTGCAAAATTCTACAACCCGCTTTTCCCTTTTGACAGGCTCAGGTATCTCTTTTGCTATTCCACTGGAGGACAATTTTGCGGCTCCACTGGAGGACAATTCAAAAGTGGCGACTTATGACTTATTACGGTTATTCTGGCATCAATTAGGAAAAAAGGGCCTGGCTCCCCTGATTTCCAAGGTGAGTTTCTAGTCCTTGGTCAGGCCACTGCCTCACCTGTAGAAATACCTGCATCCTCTTCTCCAGGGCTTAAGTATGGGAGAACCAAGATAGGACAACCCCCCTGTACTGCTTTGGCATTTTATAGGGTGCCCTGTTCCTCGCATGAAACCTGCTCTCCTTCCCTCCGCTGCCTTCAGCCTTCTCTCCTCTCCCACTCCCGAGGTCCTGCCCAGAGCCCAAGAAAGAAACAGACGAGGCTTCTACTTGCAGGCGCTTCTGCCTCTTCAGACAGGCGGCTCAGCCCATCCATAATCCTGGTGTCAGTCTGCTCCCTAGCGTCGCCGGCCGGTCCAGCATCTAGCAGCGGTGAATTCCGAGCTGCCGCCAGCTTGTTTCGCCCAAGCAACTCGCAGCTCCAGCGGCTCCCCAGCAGAAGAGAAACAAAGCTTAGCGGACTCTCTTGCTATCTTCTGGGTGGCAAGGAAATCTCAATTATACACCCAAGGGATGTGGTTTATGAAAAACTAGAAAGAATGTTTAAATTGTATACGTAAATTGTTTTGTTTTACAAGCTGGGGTAAATCAGCACATTTGCAGGCCATATTTATCTGATCCACTCCATAAGACTCTTTTTGAATGTATGCCATTGATGTGGGGTGGATGCCTATGCAAAACATAACCGACCCCTAAATTCAATTAGGGCATTGGGGGGAAAATGGAAATTTTGCTTTGGGGTTAGTCGGGATGGCTGAGGACTTCTCGGAATAGTTCCTTGGTGTAACTGAAGATTGAAATCGAAGGATAAAATTTCCAGCGGATGCTGAGCAGCCAGAACGCTGGCTCGGAAAAGGAAAAGATGGCAAAGGAAATGCCCTTCTTTCACCTGATTCCAGTTCACTAAAAAAAAAAAAAGAAAAAAGAAAAGAAAAGAACAAGAAAAGAAAAGGCCTCTTCTTTGTGTTGCCGCACATGTCAAAACATTCAACACGATTTGGGCTGGGGGGGCCAGGTTTCATTCCCATTCTCTACCCTGACGATCATAAATGGGGGAAGATGGGAATACATAATTCCACAGGACCAACCATAAATTGGAAAAAAAAAACCCCAAGGGGAAAAAAATTGAAAGTAGTGTTTTATTTTTACACAAATCTCAGCAGCAGAGTACACCCCAGGGATGTGGTTGGTGAAAAAGTCAGAGTGCTTCAATTGTTTTTGTAAACTGTTTTGCAAGTTGGGGTAAATCCCAGATAGAGGTCACAGGGATGAGAAAAGTTTCTTAGGCGTGGGATCCTGAGCAGGAATGATCTGGCTTTGCCCATGGGTTCTGAACCCTAATCACAGATAACAGCCGGGGAGCTTCACTTCGTATTGATGTTGCCTGGCATTTACTTCTCCAGAAAGTTCCCACTCGGGGCAGCACTTCTGGCAAGATAATTAATAGTCCCTTGAGTTATAGATTCTGAGCTAAAGGTAACAGTACATAATAGAAGTCAAGGTCACCCATAATATGGTAGCATCTATAACAAAGGGGATTACTACTGCAATTACCATCCCGTTGGAAAGATTTTGTTAAGTTTTCATCATTTTCATTCTTAAACCTTCCTTTTGCCAGTGAAGTTTAAACTCTCCGATTTATGATGGAGGAATAAAAGCCTCTCCCACACCACCACAAAAGCTTTCCCTTCAGAATGTTCCAGTGGCTTCCAGCGAGGTCAGGAAAACAGCGACCCCATTTAACTGCAAGACCTTCAGAAAGTGCGTGCTGGGCTTGTCTCCTTCACGGCGGCTCTTCGAGGCCATAGCAACCCACTGGAAAAAGGCTCGTCTCCCACATCAGATGCTTTTTCTCCTGTACAAAATGGGAAAGAATTTTCTAGTTTTTAAATAACATTATTACTCGTTTTCAGTTGCTATTGTTCTTTTCTCCCTTTGGAGCCAGTGACTTTTTCCCTTAAACACATTTGAAGGGCTATACGTAGTTTTAGCCTCTGCTTGTGTGTTGCTTTTGGCTGGTGATGGACTTTGCCAGTGAAGGCCTAAAATTGGACTTGAAAGCAAGAGCACACTTTCCACCCCAACTATTCAGCATCTAAATTTGCTTCTGGCTGGAAAAATGCCTGTTCCTGTCATTTAGACAAAAAAATAAAAAAAAAAAACACCCTGTTTGAAGCTTCTAAAAAAAAAAAGGGTACAGGTCTAAAAATTGTAATTAATAAGACATCCTGCCCAAACCAGATCAGAAGCTGAATGTGCCTTGCCCTATGGGTACACCCATGAGTGTGGAGACAGGCAGAGACACTTGAGTGCTCTCTGAAATGGTTTCTCACTAACACGATGCTCATTTTCATGGCTGGGAACAGTCTTGCCTTTTTCTGCTCTGGACAAAAGAGCGAGCAGACACAATCATCTTTTGAGAATGATGGCACCATCGTTGTCTGCATAGCAGGACTGTAATTAAGCACCAGAAATAGGACAGCTGAGAATGGACAAAGAGACAGGAAGGTGAGAGAATGAAACGGCATCTCGGTGAGAGGCCTGAGTAAAGACAGTAGAATCGAGTACTTCCAAGGATGAGGTCATCCAGGGAAAGGGAGTGTGTCCAGACAGGGGGGAAAAATGCAAGACAGGACAGAGAAAAGGAGGCTCAGTGAACTGCTTAGTGTTCTGGATTCTGCACACATGCTCCCCTCCTCCAGGCAGACCTCAGGGATTCCTCCTAAGAATATTCATGTAGCAAGTATTTACTGCAGACCTACTATGTATTATGTCAAGGGTTCTCAGTGAGACAAAGCAAGTCCCAGACTTTTGACTCCAGAAAAGCCAGTCAAGCCAAGATCCAGGAAAAAAGCTACTTTAGGCGGAAGGGACAGCAAGGGCAAAGATCCCAGGTGAGACTGTCTCTGCAGTGTAACGAAGTCCACAGTGCTGCAGTAGAGAATGCTGGAGAGCGAGAGCAGAGAGGTGAGCCTCGGCTCATGGGCTCTGTGGGTCTCAGGTAAGGAGTCTGGATTAGTCTCAAAGCAAGGGACAGCTGTCAAATTTTTAAACTTGATCCTTTCCTTGCACAGTCGTCTGTGTTCACAGGGCCCTTCTTTCCCTTGTTTCTCTCTTCATCCAGCATTTACACACAATGCACACCCATCACCTCATCAAGGAGCCTGGAGCAGAATAACGGGTTAGCACTCTCTTGGATACAAGACCGGGAATGCTGACTTGCTCTGTGCTCCTGCAGACCTTGCTTAAGCTCAGCGTTGGGGAGCAGGGAGTTACAACAAATCAAGGGGCACCCATTCTGACACTAAGCTCACTGGGAGGATTCAAAAAGGACACCGATGAAACCTTCTTAGTCGTTGGCTTCTCCCATCTCATGGCTGATGAAGCTACATAAAACGCACTTCTTTCCAGAAACCACAAGCTCACGAACGTTGTTTGATACCCACCCAGCACAGTCCTCATGTAGGACTGACTAAGAGAAAGTGGTCCACAGGAATGACTCCCATAAGTGAGCAAATGAAAGTAATTGCATCAGGGCCTCCCTGGTGGCGCAATGGGGTGGGCGGTGGAGCTGGTGGTGGCTGGGGAGACAGAGTTCAATGCCCAGCTGGGGAGAATCAGACATCTCCTGCCTCACCCGCTGTTCCCCTCAGCAGTGTGTTTCAGTCAATCTGCCTGATCTGCCCCCACTCTGTCTCTGGTGAACCCTCTCACCACCTCACCTCTGGCCTGCACCTCAGCTTGTATGCAAAAATAAATAAATAAATCTTTAAAAAAAAAAAGAAAGTAATTGCATCGTTTGTACCTCAGAAGGCTGGAAAAAGGATTGGGCATCGGCATTCTGCTTTGGGGCCTGAAGAAGAGGGAACTAACTGCCTTATTCTCACAATTCCTCTGAGTTATTTAGAAAACCGCTTCATGGAATAGAATCCTGGCGTATCGGAGCAGCAAGTCTAACCCCGACTGGAAACTGAGGCCCAGAGAGAAATGACTTGCCCAAGGCCACACAGTCCAATAGGGACTGGAGTTCTTCATGGTGGCCCTTCAAAAGCTCTCTGCTTCTTCTTTAACGATGGAGAAGGGCAGGGGAAGAAGGCCCAGAACACACACCTTGTGAGCATTAATGAGCAAGGAGGACTTGGGCAACAGGTGGAAAGCTCTTCTACCTTCCTCACTGGCCCACCCTTAGCAGGACCCATTCAGCAGCAAACTCTGGCCTCCTGGGTCTCAGGTCATGGACTAGATGAGACATGGGCTGTGGGTGGGTACATTCCCTTAGTCTCCTCACCTGTAAAGTGGGTTTAATGGAAACACCTATCTTATAAGGAGATTGTGTGGTAAATTAATCTATAAAAAAGGTTAAAAGTGTTATCACAATACCTGACACATCCCAGGTCCACCAGTAACCACAGCCAACATTATTGTTTTTTTTTAATAATAGAAAATACAGAAAAATACACACACAAAAAATCACCTGCTATCCCAAACCTAGAGATAACCACAGTTAATAGCTTCCTTTCTCCCAAACAGACACACACATGCACACACCACACACACAGAGGCATGTACATATTACACAGGCTATACACATTATTCCTTAATTTGCTTATTAATTTGGGGGATATTATAAATATTTCCCATGTCAGCAGATTCTCCCAAGATATGATTTCCATGACTCATTTTACCAATCTCTTATTCTTGGAAATTTCGGTTGGTCCGTCAATTTTTTGTTATTACATATAAGCCTTCAGTAATTATTCCTATACATACATCTTTATACATCTTCTATATAAATCTTTATAAATGAACTATAATCACTTCTTCAGGATAACTGCTAAATGTTGACTTGCTGGCTCAAAGGGCACATATATTTTTTAAGCTTTTGATCGAAATTGCCAAAGTGCTCTACAAACATGTTAGGCCACTTCCTGATCTTTAGAGCAGGGCCGAGGGTCCATACCCATTACCCACCAATCTCGGGTATCATCACTGTCAATACCTCTACCTCTTCCATAAACCAAACATATCACACCTTGTCTCAAGTCCCTTGATATGACTCTGTAAAGGCTGAGTCTTCATCTGTGATTTGTTTCCCAATCGCCTAGATAAATCTTGGGCTCTATGGTCAAGGGTCAAGATTTGGTTAGTCAAACAAATTGGGGAGGGGGAGCTTCATTGAGCTGCTAGTAATGTTTTGCCATGGTAATTAGTGAACTATCTCCCCTTCGTTTGTTTGTGGCTTTTTACCATTTTCATCAAAATGTTAGAAGAACACAAGTTGGCACATGTCCATTTGGCTCTGACACTCAGTCATAGGTGACTAGACAATCTCATTCCTTTTCATTCCTGTTCCCAAAACTGTTTTCCTTGAGAGGCCAAATCACACACAAAAGTTGGGGTTCCACTTTTCTAACATTTGAGCTCTTTGACTTAATCTGAGGCACCACTGAGAGGCCCAGTGCCCCCCAATCCTCTTCAGGACTCAGAGTTCTCACTCCAATCCCCTTGATAGACTTCTAGCTCCCAAAGGCTTAGTGGAGGTGGTGGTGGGGATTCCAGATAAGAAGCGCTGTGGTTGGACAAAGGGGGGGGGGGGGAGGAAGAGTGGGTTGTTTTTTAAGCAACCTAATTTAAGTGTAAAAATCAACTCTACTTCTGAACAATGTGACAACAACCTAAAGTTGAGAGTGATGGTGCTAAAGCTAGGGAACTTGTGAGGAAAAGCTTTTATCAGAAACCCAGGGGAGACGCTGTCTATTTCTGTGCTTACTAAAGCCACTCCCGCCTGCCCAGAGAGCTCACCAGGCTATTTCCTAACACTTAAGTGATCTATTAATTGTCCCCACCGGTGCCCCCCACACAGGAGCCACATGTCTTCCGTTGGTGTGATGGACTTTCACAGCCCCCAGCTTCTCCCTCCTTCTGGTAACAGGACTGTTGTTTTCCTCAGGAAAATCCTTTTCTCTGTGTGTGTGGTTGGGAAGAAGTTGACTTCAAGGGTGAGGGGCTGACTCAACTTGTCCCATCCAGCTCCACAGTACTTGGGGCCTCAGTTTTCAGTGCAGGGATAAGCATGGGATCAATTCATGCTAGTGAGAGTGCGGCCCAGAACTCTGGTCAACCTTCAAGAGGAGCGAGCTCCCTCTAGCAGCCACAGGCCTGAGAGAACCTACATCTGAGCTGCTGGCGGCCATCTTGCTGCCCCCGGAGTCTGCAGAGAGAAGCGGAGCAAAGAGATGGAGAAAAAGAGAATATGAGCCTCAGCACATTGGGGAGTCTACACATGGAGCCGTGCCTGAGACCCATGGACCTCTTCAGTGACCTGAGCCTATCAACTTCCTGTTTTCACTTAAGTCCTTTTGACTTGGGTTTCCATCACTTCCTGTGGAAGGGGTTCTGGCTAATAACCGCCTGTGACGTGAATAGGAGCTCTGCCTTGAACAACTGAATCGTAGACACTCATTAAATGGAACCCAGAAAAGGTTCGGGGTGCCCCAGTTAAGGCCACAGTGGGGGTGGGAAGACAATGAGCTCGTAAGAAAAGGACCAGAAAAAATGCATGTGAAGAATAGTCAAAAAAGACACAGAGGAGGACTCAGGGGAGACGTGACAGCCTGTTGTCATGGAGACCCGACAGCACAGGCCATTGGATGAAGGGTTTTTAGAGTTGGCCTTTAACTCAAGATGAGGAAAAGTTACTAATTCTCAGAAGTGAGGAGGGAGGGAGTCCCCCTCCCCAGGGGTCTGTAGGAGAAATTACCTAACAAGATGGCCTCCGGGAGATTCAAGCATCAGGTGTGGGTTGAACTAGACCCCCTTGGTGTTCTGCTAACCCTGAGTGTGATGAAACTGCTTTCAGAATGAAGGGCTTGGCATTTGCATCAGGACCTTCTCATCGGTGACACAGCTCCTCCAGCAGGGACACTGCTTCTGGGGGCAGCGTTGCTATGGAGATGACTCAAATGACAGATGTAAAAACTTAAAGCAGAGAAACAGGGAAGTTGCCTTCAAGAGTTTGGCCCCTACACCCCCAACCCAAAATTTTACCCACTTGTTTTGTTACCCAACACTTACACATACATTGGGTGGGGTGGTGGGGGACTCCTCTAGAAGGATCTGGGGTCCCAGAGGTCCAGAGTGAGGCCTGCGTAGAGCGGGGCGCAGGGTTGATATCAGGACAGTGTCCCAAGATTTGCCCTACTGGGTCACAGGAGGGGTCTGGCTGGGGGTTCCAGCTAAGGTTTCCTCTCCCTGTTAGTTCCTGCTAAATATGGGGTGCCTGGTTCTGCTGCTGTTCTTGCTCCTCCTCTCCACCCCCAAACCACCTGTCATTTCTAAAATAGAAATTGAGTCCTCTAGTTTCCCAGCTCTTCACTGAAGTCACATTGTGGTGTCTCCTTAGGCTTTTGTTATTTTGGGGGGAAACATTACAAATCACCATTTAACTACATATTTATATAAGGGGCAGTCTTTGAGACTCATTGATGATTAAAAACTTTTTTTTTTTTTGCAGTTAATGGGAAATCTTTTTTCCCCATTTTGATGCTTTTAAACTGTGTGAGTGTGTGTGCACACTTCTTGGTGTTGTTAAGTCCAGTGAAAGTTTAGGGAAAACCGTTTCCAAAATGCAAACGCGCTGATTACGGACTGTTTTGAAGGATTGAGCCCTGGGCCCGTGGGCCATACCGGAGCCGCTATGCCTTGCTGGTGTTCTAACTGAGCCACTGGGAGGAAGCTGCCTTTTTACTAAACTTCCTCGAAAACAGAAGTGAGCGGCCTCTCCCTGATGCCAGCATCTCCCTCCTCTCCTTTGCTGTGAAGACCTGGCCTCTTTCCCTCCTTGGGGCAAATATTTATCATGCCTGGGACTCTCAGGATCTACAATCTTCCAAAACTAGAATGCACAGGTGTTTCTTTAATGGGCCAAAGTGGACACTTTTCACATCTCATTCCTCAAGGAATTTTATTGTAGATTGTTGTTTAGGGGGAAAGATGTCTATCCCTTTTGGCAATGAAATCAAAGCCCTCTCCTGTCTTTAAAAGTCACGTCCCTGCACCTTGACATCAGCCTTAAGGGCGTCGGCCTGGCGGTGAGGAAGCACCTCCTAAAGTAAGACGGCAATAGTGACATCACTGGGGCGAAAGAGGATTAATTTTTATTTTTGTTTGTATTCTTTTCGATAGCTTCTCAATTATCCGCAGCGATTGTGTCCCAGTTTTGAAATAATTAATAGGCCTGTGTCCACATGGGCCTAGAAAAAATTAAATGTTACCTATTAGTTAAAGTCCTTTTAACACCCCTCTCCTCCTCAACCTTCCTTCCTTTGGAACCATTGTTACTCATTTGATCTGTATCGTTCTAGACATTTCTGTGATTAATTCTCCCCCCACCCCACACACATACACATACATGCTTGCATTTCCTTAAAAGTGCAGAGAAAGAACAAACAAGGATTTTGGTGAAGGTGTCAGCTGAGAGTATTTACCAATGTTATGACAAGAAAGACTTTAGGGCCTCCCTGGTAGTACAGCGGTTAAGCGCTGCGCTGGGGAGCTGTCAGCAGCGGGGATGCGAGTTCGAGGCCCGAACGGGGAGATTCCCACATGGCGCAGCAGACCTCTCCTGCCTTGCCCGCTGCTCCCTTCAACAGTGTATTTCAGTGGATCTGCCTGTTCTGCTCCCCACTCTGTCTCTGGTGAACCCTCTCGCCGCCCCACATCTCTGACCTGTACCCCAGCTAGTATGCATAAATGAATAAATCTTTTTTTAAAAAAGAAAGAGTTTAAAGACTTTTGAGCGCAATCTCTGCCTTTCACAAGGTGCCTTGGGGCCCTGGAGCACCTCCCTGGCTGGAACCTCCCTGATGGGACCCACATTTTGATATGTGGGTCTTCAGATGAGCAGACAGACGTGTAAATGCTCGTTTCCCAGGCCTGAGTATGATTTTTAATAATCGAATATGGAGCTTGAGCCAACATTTTATTCAGGCACTAAATTTGAAAGTGGAGCCAAGAGACTTTAAAAAATTTATGACTCCACAAACGCAGGGAATTTTCCCCCACGATCGCTATCTCAGAACTAAAAGCATAAAACTGGCCCTGTGTGGCTTGGATCTCTTCCTCTAGCTCCAGTTTAGGGTGTTTTGGAGTCTCAAGTGAGCTGCCCAGGCTGGGGTCCCTCCAGACGGCTGGGTGGACAGGGGAGCCGCTTGCCCAAGCCACCGCCACTCCCACCCCAGGCCCAGAAGCCTCCTGAAGCTTTTTGGCTACTTAGGCCCCCATCCCCTCCATACAAGCCCTCCAGCCAGCGCCTGAGTGCCCTGTGATAAAGATAGTGTTTCGACTTGAAAGAGTAATTGCTGACACACTTTACTCTTTTCCCGGAGGAAATCAGCCCAGACAAATCCTCTGCAAACCTAGGACAGCAAGCTCGGCAGTTTATGACGGGAGCCTGCGCGGCCTTTGGTCTGCCTTGTAAAGGAGCTCTTTTTCCTTTGTGAGAAGCATGTCCACATGCCTGCCTTGCCAACACCACCCTCAGGCCTCCCCATCCCACCAGGCCCATCACCAGGATCCAGGCCCAAGAGGGCCAAAACTCTGCAAACTTCAGTGCCCCTTGGAGACGGGGAATGCAGCAAATCCCTCCTGTAGGAGGGAGGCATCAAGGACTGGGGGCCAGTGGATGTCCCTCCACCCCAGAAGGACTCTGTCCAAGAGCCATCGGACAGAGACTATACTTAAGTAGGAACTTGCTAGACCTCCTTCATTCACTCACGTAACAAGTATTTACTAGTAGCTCCTATGTGCTCCGCACAAGCAAATCTTTATCAGGTGATGATAAATGCAAGAAAGAAAAATAAAACAGAAAGGATAGCCAAGGCAAGAGGGTGGGTTTGTTATTTTACAAGTGGTGGTCAGGGGTAACCTTGTTGATGGGGTGACATCTGAACAGAGAGACTTGAAGAAAGTGTGGGTGTGAACCATGCAGCTCTCTGAGGAGGAACAGTCTAGATAGTGGAAAAGCAAGTGCAAAAGTCCTGAGGCAGGTCTGGCCAAAGTAAAATGAGGAAGGGAGAAAATGGGATGTTGGTTTGAGGATGATGGAAGAGGTCATTCATAGCCTTGTGGGCTGCTCTAATGATCTCACTCCTCCAAATAAAAGGGGAGGCCACTGGAGGGCTTTGAGCAGAGGATAGACATGGTCAGATTCAGGTTTTGACAGAAATGAGCAGGCAGACTCTTTGTGCTATAAGAGACAATGACAAGGCTAGAGAAGGCTAGAGATCAAAGAGGAACTTTGCTGTCATTCAAGCAAGAGATATTGGTGACTTGGACCAGGTCAGCATCAAGAAGATGGTGAGAAGTAGACGAGGTCCAGATGTATATTAAAGTAGATTCAGCAGGAATTTAGCTTAAGTGTTTGGAAAAATGGAGTCATTTTCTGAGATGGGGCAATTTCAAGAGGATCAGTTTGCAAGGGGTGGAGAATTTGTTTCTGGACATGCTAACTTTGAGATATCTTTTACACACCCAACTGATACACTAGTCTGAAGCTCAAGAGCGAGTTCTCGTCTGGAGATACTTTTCTAGATGACATTTCAAGCCATGAGACTGGATGAGTAACCATGAAGGAAATCACCAAAGGCGTGAGTATAAGCAGAGAAGAGAAGAGGGGAATAAAGGGAAGGGGAGGAAGAGGAAGGAATCCAAGAGTTGAGTCCAGGGATGCTCCAACATTTAAAAGTTGGAAAGTTAGGGAGATATGGGATACCTACAGTTAAGAGAGGATTTTCATTGAGGTGGGGTGAGATGCAGGAGTGTGTGATGTCCTAGAAACCAAGGGAAAAGTGTTTCCCGAAGGAGAGAATGGACAACAATATGAATCACAGTTGAGAAAGATAAAGTCTGAGACTTGACCCTGGGGTTTAGCAATATGATCTTGAAAAAAAGTGTTCTCAATGGAGAGGAGCCAGACTGGACTGTAATCAAAAGAGAATGGGTGAAGTCGAAGTGAAGATAATGAGAAGGAGCCATTATTTCAAGGAGATTACCTTGAAATTCCATAACCTCAAATCTTGGTATGGCAAAATGGCAACCAATGCCCATATGGGTTTCCAGAGAATTACAAGAACAAGTTATTCATTGGGCATTGCATTTTCATGTGTCTGCACTTGAGAATTTACCCAGTGTCCCAGGTATTTTTTAAAAAATAAGAAGGGTATTTCTATAAAGTACAGCAGCTCCAGTGCCCACTTTTCTTTTCAGTAGAAAATCCTATAATGCAAGTGAAATTAGTCATATAGTTGTCCAGTGAATGGCCTTTGCTGGACACATTCCTCATTATTGGGGCTTGGGGGGTTCAATAACTATCCCTTAAGCTTTTAGAGACCACTGAAGTATGACTTTTTCCCAAATCAATAAGGAAAGAAAAATATCTCAACTTCAGCAGTTCATCTAAAAAGTAATCACGGTTCAGACAATATTCATAACTATCATTTAATTGCTGAAAGTCTACAAAGTATAATGTTTTCACATGTCTGATCTCATTGGATCTTCAGATGAGCCACATAAGGTGAGCAACAACAATTATCTCCATTTTATAAAACGAAAAATGGATATTCATTTCTTGCAGAAAGGTTAGAGACTTGTCCGGAGTTCCTGGGTTTGAGAGAGATCAGACATGTCCAAATTATTCAGCGAGTAGATGGTGACTTCAAGTTCCATCTCTTCTGATTCCAAATCCTGAGACGAATCCAGTGCTTCCCAATGCGTGTCTGTAGGGCATGGATGGACATGACACGAAATGGAAGACAAAGAGCCAAAGAATTTCTCCCTGGACACTCCTGCTGCACCAACTGGAATTTTCCACATTCTAAAATAACTTTCTCTGGCCAAATCAGTGTCATGGCTGACACTGGGTGAGCATGGAGAACCATGTCTTAGTGCCTCGGCACGTTCTAGAAAACAAGGGAAGCACACCACATTTTTAGTACTAAACTTGGCCAACTCATTTGTCCTTGTACTTTACAAGTGGTCCGTGATGGTTGCCAAAACTTCCCACCAACCATTTGGACAATAAATCAAATGGCTCATTGGCAAACCGAGTGTCTTCCATCAGTCTTGATAGACCATAGCTTGATGCTGATGGAAGTCTGCCCAGGCAGGCAGTGTCCTGGTGGCAGTGGGTCCTCCTTGACCTTGACCTCACATGCAAAGTTCTCAGTTTTGAATATTATTAATGGGCAGACATTGCCGATGGATTTGTTTTAATCAAGCAGCAACAGCAACTGTGGTATTGAAGTAGGCAGCCGTCTGCAGATGAAAAGAAAGTTCTGAAGCAAACTCCAATTTCCATATTCATTTGTTTGATAAAGGAGGTAGTTCCAATAAGTTAGGAAATTAATAATGATTTAATGAGATTGCGCTGAGGAAATGAATTAACTATTTAGAAAATACAAGGTTAGAGCCTCACCTCACTCTCTAGACCCAAATAAATTCCAGTCCAATTAAAGGCATAAATATAACACTAAAATAATACAAGAAATGGGGACTTTTTATCTGACCTTGAATTGAGGATGATCTCTGTAAATATTCACACAGGAAGGGGAGCTGTATAGGGATATATTAATGGCTTGACAGTGTCAAATATTTTTCTGTTCTTACTGAAATACAGCCTGCTCCCCTTGACCTTCCTCTGCCCTCATTGCTAAAATTCCTTTTCCACTCCTCCCTTGGTCCCTGAAACCTTCCAGAATTCAAGAAGAATCAGGAAAAAACTACTCATTCATCTTCAGGAAGGGAACCAGAGAGGGGAAGCAGCTTATCTAAGAACAAACAACTTTAGAGTAGGAAGAGTTAGAATGCTTGGGTTTGAACCTCAGTTCCGCCATTTACGAGCTGTGTGACCTTGTGCAAATCACCTTCCCTCTCTGAGCCTCAGTATCCTCTTCTGTAAATGAGGGGGCAAACACACTGTCAGGGTGCTTTCATACAAGAATTAAATGCAATGGCCCGCAAAGTGCTGAGAATCAAGCTGACTTTATAGCAAGTCTTCAATAAACATTAGTTTGTTTTTGGGCGAGGGTTAGTCTAGCCTTATCCTGGAGAACAGGGTTCTAACATGTATGTTAGAACATACATATCTTCACCACAGTGGCAGGTATTGGGCCAGGCCTCAATAAATAAATTTGATTTATTTTAGCCAGAAGCTGAGCAAGTATGTAGAGTGCCCGTCCTTCTGGATCCAGTCTTTCATTTTAGCCTCACAACAACATTGGGGTGCAAACTGGGCAGATACGATTGTACCCATTTCACAGATTATGCAACTGAGATGTGAGAGGCCTTGCCTACAACCAGAGGGTTAAGACTAGACTCACATATCCTCATTTCTCCATTATATTTTCACACTGAAACCTTTGCATTGTCCTTCCCCCAAACAAATAGTGGCCATAGTATCCCTTCTCTTGTCATCAAAATCCTCTCTGATTACAGCATATGTTGTTCCCAGCCCAGCACCAATGCCCCACGTGTGACATCTCATCGATCCCTATAACAAGAGACACGACCATGCATATTTCACATCTAAGGAAACTGAGGCTTAAGAGCTGGGGAAGGAGTTCAAGGTCATGCAGAGACAGAACAAGATCCCTGTTCGAATGCACACCTGTGCAAAGACAAAGCTCAGGTTGTTCACTATTCAAAACCAGGAGAGGAACTGGAAAGTCTCAGGCCAGTTCTTGCCTCCAAGCAGCCAGTAATCCACCTGGAGAAGATGGTAACAGACTCAGACTCCCGCTGTCTGGTTTGGGAGTTTCATTCCCACGTGATCCTGCTAATTAGGTCAAAAGTAATAATACTAAAATACTAAAGGATATAAAAATAGTGATCCTGAAATCATAGTAGATACTAAAAGCAAAAGCAGAGAGCCAGGCCATATGGGAACACAGATGGATTCATTGAATATTAATACACCAATGGGCTCAGTCAACCATATGTTGGACCACGTCATGTGCCCAGCATGCTGGAGACATGAACTTAGACATGGTGACATAAGCCACATCCTGCCAAAAGGTTTGCAGAAAGGTTGGGGAGAGGAAGCATAGGCAGCTGGATCAGTAGTGATTAAAGCTGAAGTTCACAGTTCATAGTTCAGGAAAACCTTCAGGTCAGCTCCATGGTTCCAAGAAAGGGTCTCTGCCCTCAAACCACATCGGACCTTTTTTTTTTTTTTGAAGATTTATTTATTTATGCATACAAGCTGGGGTGCAGGCCAGAGGTTGGGGAGTGGTTAGAGGATTCACCAGACACAGAGTGGGGAGCAGAACAGACAGATGGACTGAAATACACTGCTGAGGGGAGCAGCGGGCGAGGCAGGAGAGGTCTGCTGTGCCATGTGGGAATCTCCCTGGCCGGGCATCGAACTCGCGCCGCAGCTGTGGACAGCTCCACGACGCTGGGCTTAACCCGAGGCACCACCAGGGAGGCCCACTTGGGATCTTTTGAAGGAGAAAAGACACACAAATCACCAAGAAATGAGTCCCAAGGTAAAAGCCAGTAATCGAACAGCTAAGCGAAGAATCTGAACAAAATCTAACTCTCAAGACTTCGCAGAACTTGGGAAGCTGGGATGTGTCCTGCAGGCTTCAGGGGCTAGGCTGGTCAGGCTGTGGCTTAAATTCCTATTTAGTTAATATTTTTCTGAATCCAAAATGGAAAAAAAAATACTAAGCTGAAGTAAAAGGGGAAAGGGGCTCTTCCCCCACTGCCCTTCTCCTCAATTCCCACCCTCGGTCATTATGGTTCCTCTCGCCCCCAGATTGCCTGGCCCAGGGCCCCAAGCGTGATAGAAATGGAGGCAAGGAGAAACTGTGCGGCCATGTTCCCTTTGCCTTGTTTGACCCTTCCCCAAAGCATTTCTGACCCCATTGTAAGCGGACAATATTGAAAATAGTCAAAAATAACCCCACTAAAAACATGAATCAAAAAGTCGCGGCTCCTGGACATGTTTTTAAAATTGCTTAGTTGCTTGCCAGTCCCTTTAGTGCTCGAAGGACTTTAATAAAATTGATTTTCTGAGTCTAGCCTTTTAGCAGCTACTGTATAAGCTTGAAATATGAACCCTTCATTGTTCAAAGTGTTTCATTTTTGCCCTGTTACTAATGATGAAGGGAAAGTGTGGGTTTGGAATTCTCCATGGCTGACATTCCCATAATTAAATAGTGTTAATAATAAAGCTCTGCAGATTTTAAACAAACTGGCACAGAGGTGGAACAGTTTGCCATATTTCATTTCGAGACCACAGCAATTAGCCCTTAATGAATAGTACACAGCCACATGGAAGGGGACGACTTCTGCACCTCGTTTATTTGCCAGATCACAAAAGGCAGCTCTTCTGTGATGGAGAGTGAGTCTGAGGATTTCTTCTGAAGGCCCCTGAAGCCGTGGCACTGTGGAAACTTCCAAACAGAGATAGAACAACACTAATTGCTTTTAATAGCTACAGTCTAATTTCGGCAAAGCTGAGCACACTAATAATTCGGAATCTCCAGCCACACAACGATGGGTCAAAAATAAAAGTCTCACCATGGTCAGTATATTTAGATGCTAATGTGTTTCCTTTTATCATTTTGGGAGCGATGTGTCCCTGCGCGTGTTGTTGCTCCTCTCTGGGAACTGACACCCGGTGTTTTTCTAGCGGACTCCAGGGCAGGGTCCCTGCCGCCTTTGCCAAAGGAACATGACAACGCTGAGCTTGAAGGAGAGAAACGGGCAGGCTCAAGGCTGAGAAGAACAAAGAAATGGTCCCTGTTCTGTGGGCTCCAAAGTTTTTGAAAAGCAGGCTGCATTCTTTTTTAAAAGGTAAGAGGGTTCTGGGGACTCCCTGGTGGCGCAGTGGTTAAGAACTGTGCTGTGGAGCTGTCGAGAGCGGGGACACGAGTTCGACTCCCAGCGGGAGATACCCACATGGCACGGCAGACCTCTCCTGCCTTGCCCGCTGCTCCCCTCAGCAGTGTATTTCCGTCATGCTACCTGTTCTGCTCCCCACTCTGTCTCTGGTGAACCCTTTCACCCCCCCCCCACGCCTCTGGTCTGTACCCCAGCTTGTATGCATAAATAAATAAATCTTTTAAAAATATATTGAAAAAAAAAAGAAATGTTTGTCAGTTGGATGGATCAAGGCAACATTAAAAAAAAAGGAAAGAGGGCTCTAGAACTCTTTTTGCACACTTGGAAATAGTTATTTGTTATCTTTAAGACTCTCTTTTCTCATCTGCAAGTGACAAGGAGGAAGGAACACGGGGAGAGAGGGACTTAGCTAGACAAATCTTAAAATCACCCACAGGCTGTTCAACAGTCCCAGGTTCCACCGGGACAGGATGAGCTGGAATTTGCAAGCAAAGGGCTCGGCATTCTGGCTCTGCGAAGGCAGCTAGGTGGTCCCGAGTATCGGCTGAGCTTGGGGAACTCCAGGATCTTTGCAGCCTTCAATTCTTCAACTGTTAGCAGAGTGGGGCCAGTCAGCATATCTTGGGGAGACCACTACTGCCTAGGGGGCCACTTGAGGAAGTCACACTCCCCAGCCTGAGAAGGTTCTTCTGACCATTCCACCCAATGTCCCCATCAAAGCACCCATCCAACCTTCAATGCGACCCAGGATGGGCAAAGAGAAGGAGCAGGACTAAGAAAAACGTAAGTTTTGACAAGGACTGGGTGGAGGGTAAACTGAGGATCCAGGAGGCAGGCCCCCCTGGGCAAGACAGGTGCTCAGCAGGATACCAGCACAAGACAGAGGGACAGACTACCAGAATATCACAAGAGTATCTTTCTCTGTGCTGTCAACTCCTGAGTGATGCTGGAGGCCCATCCCCATTGCGGATCTCATAGCTCCCACCTAAAAGACTCAGTGGTTGAGCTAGATACCAAGGGCCCCTGCAGATTCTGAGTTTACAGCTCATAACCTTTGGCAACTTTGCCAAGAGTTAGTTCTGACGTCTGCCTGAACAGTCTAACCTGGTTCTCCCTTGGAGTAAGAATCTGAGTAAAGAGCCTTCATCTGGCCTTCTAGTAAATTCCAAAAGGATATGTGAAAATGAATAAACAGATATCCTATTTAAATGAGGTCAGGAGACTAGAAGAGGGGTTTTGTGCAACCATAAGCAGCAAACTATAGGACCCAAGATGCCTTGTAGCTCCTACAGGAAGCGACGTTGTTGCTATACAACAGAGGAAGGAATAAGGAGGGAGGAGGGAGGAAACAGAGGGAAAAGGGAGGATGCCTCTCTTTGCCCAGCAACAGCTCAGCCAATGATAGAATGGCATAAACAAATGAGAAGTCACCATACATCAAATTCAGTTTCCTGCAATGAGTACTTTGGTTGTAACAGCCCCTAAAATCTATATAAGTTGGTTCTGGCTTTTGTTCTAGGAAGGAGTAGTTTCCAAATTGCCTTTTTGTTGTTTCCAAGTAAACCAGTTTTGTAGGTGAAGTAACTGGTTGCTTTTTCTTTGAGGTGTACCTGGAACAGGCCTAATCCAGGGGCTCAGAGTTAAATTCATTTGCAGATGCTTAGGAATTACACATAGTCTTAAAAAATAGAAAACAAGGTAGGTGGTTTATGTTTTGTTCATTATCTTCATCTTCCCAACTGAAGAAAAATTAAGAACAGCCTGATATAAATACCTGTCATCTGGAACCAACCTACTTTAAAACATTTCTACCTTTTGGTATATCATTAATCTTTTCCCAACTCTTGCCAGTTTGTTGGTAGAACTTGGTCTTTATAACCCAGAGTACCTCGCGCACTATTTGGTATACAGTAGGTACTCAAGATGTTAGGGGAATTAATTGATAAATTAATAATTTATCTAGTGTTTCACTATGTTAAATATTTCCCATGTGTTTTGTCATTTGACATCCACAGTCATGCTTTGAGGTTAGTAGAAATGAAGTGATTATCTCATTATGGTTTTGATTTGCATTTTCCAATGATTGCGGGTATGGAGCATCTTTCTACTGAGCATCTGATTACTTGGCCATTTGTACATCTACTCATTTTTGAATGAGGTTGTTTGTGTTTTATTGTTGTTGTTGAGTTTTGGGAGCTCTTTACATGTGCTAGGTATTAATTCCTTTTCAGATACAAGTTGAGTCCCATTCCCAGATTGTCTTTCCACTCTGTTGTTTGTAATCTGTGATGCACAATCTTTCATTTTGACGCAGCACAAATGATCTATTTTGTTGTTGTTGTTGACTGTGCTTTTGGTGTTATATGCAAAAAATCATTGCCTGGGTGATTTTGATGTAGCCAAATTTGGGAGCTCTGAATCTAGCCATAGTTTAAACTTTTTTTTTTTTTCAATTTAAACACCTCCCTCTTTAGGTGTTTTTCCTAATAAAAATTCATTTCAGAAAACCTATCTGTAAAAGGGAGAACTGCCTGGATGAACAATTCTCTTCCAGATGAGTGATGGACCCTGATTCGAGTGTTTCTGCCTGCCTGTCCACAACATGTCTCCTTCCACGTCCTCCACGTCCCGGTGCAAGACCCAAGCTGAGAAGCAAGCGGGACTTTCTTCATGAGTCTTTCTTCTGTGTGTCTCCCCCTGAGTCCACCTGCCTTCTGAGTTTTATAGCTTCACCTCAGTTCCGCCCATATTAAGTACAGAGGGGAACCTAGCACCTCCCCCTTTACAGAGACATCTCTAATACAGAGACAGCAGAGGCCACCACCCCCTTGGCTGAAGAGTGAGAACCCCTTGGTTCCCGGCTGGCCTTGATGACCAGTGGGTGCAAAGATCAGTGACGATATTTGTGCACAGGGAGCTTTGGAACGAGAGCACAATACTTAGGTAAAATAAAAATCATTTTTTTTTAAGATTTATTTTTTATTTATACATACAAGTTGGGGTACAGACCAGAGGTGTGGGGCGGCGAGAGGGTTCACCAGAGACAGAGTGGGGAGCAGAACAGGCAGATCAGAAATACACTGCTGAGGGGAGCAGCGGGCGAGGCAGGAGAGCTCTGCTGCGCCATGTGGGATTCTCCCCGGCCGGGCCGGGCGTCGAACTCGCGTCGCCGCTGCCAACAGCTCCGCAGCGCAGCGCTTAACCGCTGCGCCACCGGGGAGGCCCAAAAATCATTTTTTATTTAAAAAAAAAACACTCAAGTTTAGCTAGGTAATTAACTAATTCACAAGTAGGTCCAAAGTGGGAGCAATTACTAAACAATGACTAATGATAACAAAGAAACCCTAAGGTAAGGAATGATCAGAAGATGCGGCAGTTTCAGTTTGGAATCCTATTACAACTTCGACTCCAATACCAATCAGTTGACACCAGAAGGAAACGATTAACCCCAAAGCCGCTGGCTGTTCATTAGCTGAGGAATAATTCTACATTTCATTATTATTCATGTCGGCTAAATTTCCATTAAAACCAATTTAGTAAACTGGCCTTCTGATGGGTTTGAAATTAAAAGGAGGAAGAGAAGCAGAGAGGACGAAACGGGGGCCATCATTTGAGCATCCAGGGACAGGAAACTCGGGGGGCAGAGTGCCACTTTCATTAAAGATAATGTCTCAATTCACTTTCAAAATGAGCTTCCGGAAGGTGCCTGGGAAATTTTCCCTGGCCAGAGTGTCTGGCTCCTTCACCAAGTGGACGATGTCTGTTGCCGGGGATTTCTGATTGTGTGGAGGGAAGGTGGGCTCGCTCCCAGGTCAGCTTCCTCAATCCCCAGCTCTGCGTTGGGCAACCTCCAGTGGGGGCGATGTCATTTTGGGGGTTGATGGGTTTGAGAGCAGGGACCTTGTGTTCCCTCTGGGAAAGGTTTCAGCAGAGCTCCCCTTCAGCAGCACACGGCGAGTTTCTCCACGAGACAGAGACTTAGTTATACTTACAGAATAGATTTATTAGGGAAAGGGGCAGGGAAGTAAAGGACGCTTGCATAGACACAGTGGGCAGGAAGAGCTGCCCCGAAAGGGACAGGCTTGCTGAGAGAGAGGCCTGCATGGTGGCAGGCGGGCGGGCAGCCCTGAGGAGAGCTGCCTCTGCTGAGGGGTCAGTGAGGAGAAGCCCCGGCCTGGTGCAGGTCACAGGCAGGCAGGAGGCCGCTGCCCGGCAGAGGGGCAGAGTTGGTGGGAAGGACACTGCACAGGCACAGGCGGGCAGGCCAGCTGCTGCCCCGAGCCAGAGCAGGACGCCCTGATAGAGTCCTCTTCCAGTCGGGGGGCTCATCCCCGGGAGGGCTTGTCTGAGGCTGACCCTGAGCAACCAACCGGAACCGGAAAGGGAACCGGGATCCCCAGTGGGCTCCATCTCCACAGCCTCACCTTTGCTCAGCCCAGGCCCTGGCCCCTGAGGATTCTGGTTATCACTGGGGTAATGGTCATGCTGGTTCCCTCCAGCCCACCGCCTGTGTGGGTCGGGGTCTAGTCCTGTGACGCCTTTTTTAAGTTCTATCTCCTCCATCAGGGAGCTCCTCAAATAATTGTCCCAGAGACTGGGCAGGGAAGTCCTGCTTCATTCTTTGGGACATTTTGCAGACTCAATGGCTCTTATTTAACATATAAATGTGACCAAAAGACCAGCACTGGTTTAGCTCACTTTTAAGGAGTACTCGCTCTGACCAAACCCTGTAGAAAGTATTTTCATGAATTAATTTTATACTCCTGATCTCTTTAATGAGGTAGTCAACAATTACCCCCATTTTACAGATGAGGTGATTGAGACACGGAGAAGATGAGTAATTGACATGACTCAGCAAAGATGGCACAGAGCTGGGATTCAAGTGCGGATCTTTTCACTGGAGACTGTGTCCTTAACCACTAGTAAAATAAAAAAAATAAATTAAATAAACCACTAATAAAATAGCGGAATGACTTTTTTTCCTCAAGTACATGTATCAGCAGAGTGGAAGGCAGGATGAGTTATAAGTGGAGGACTCTGAAGGACAGACTTAAGGGTTGGAACTTAACTCCTAGGGTTCCCAGAATGGAGTGCCTAGTCCATGAACAGAATTTAAAAGAATATTTAGTAGCCATGTGCTTTTAAAAATTTCCATTAGAAATAAAATTATTCGTTAGAAATAAGTTCTGTAGAAGTTGTACCTCCCTTGTGGCACAACGGGTTAAGTCTCAGCCTATGAAAGTTATCCACAGCCGCTGCGGCACGAGTTCGATCCCTGGCCAGGGAGCTTCCCACATGGCGCAGCAGACCTCTCCTGTCTCCCCGCTGCTCCCCTCAGCAGTGTACTTCAGTAGATCTACCTGTTCTGCTCCCCACTCTGCCTCTGGTGAATCCTCTCACCACCACCCACCTCTGGCCTGCACCCCAACTCTTGTATGCATATCCTATAACTCAGCACGCATATCCTATTGGATAAAAAAGATAATCCTTATTTAAGATAAAGGAAATTCTATTTAACCCTTTACATATACTACATTTGGGCATTGTTATAAATAGTTTGCATTTTAACTCTTCAATCCTTTTATCTCTACAAGTTACTTGCAGAGATACAAGGAACTACTGGTTACTTTCCTTACAGATGAGGAAATGGAGGCCAAAAGAATTAACTCCGCCTAGATCTCATAGCACCAATGACAGGGCAGGGACGGCAACCAGGTCTGGTCTCCAGCTCTGGGGTCTGTCAATTATAAAGTTAAGAAAGGGGAGGGTGGGGCAGAACCAGCATGTCACATCTGGTGTCAGCACTGCTGCTTGACGACTGCCAGGGGGCGTCATTCAGAGCCAGCTCATGCCCACTAGAGGACCCTGGCAGCAAACTGGCAAGTCTCAACCCACAGGGCCATATCCCAGCACAACTCAGGGAGCAGCTGTCCGCACCAGCAACCAAGCCCTCTCTAGGTGCCCAAAGTCAGTTTGAGCTCCTGGCCCTGTGCCTGGACCAGTACCTCACCCCTCTGGAGGTCAGAGGCCAGGGGCAAGCCCAGCCGCTCAGAGCGGGGCGGAGTAAGAGCCAGAGTGCAGCTTTGGCCCACCCCGATGCAGGACTTGGTCATCTATAGGAGATATGACTGGGCTCCTCTCCTGCCGTTCAGGACCTCCGAAAGTCTTGCTCATCAGCGTGTTAGCGGGCAGAATGAGGGGCCCCCCAGGCCCCCCAAACCTCATGTTCTAAATGGGCTCTGCCATCTGCCTCATAAAGACAAAGCATACTCCAGTGTGTAAGACCTTCAACGGGAAGAGCTTTAACGCGATTCGTGTGCAATAGAGAGACGAGAAAGAACATACTTCCCACATGAAACACCCAGAGTTTCCCTTGTGAGTAAATGCCAACCCAACGAAGGGCGGCCCAGAACAGAGCCGCTGAGGCCCGAAAGCTGCCACGAGTCTAAGGCACCTCCTGGTGGGGACCCACAGGAAAGGGGTAGAAGGGGTCAGGCAGGTCTGGAAGGAAAAGAGCAAAATTAAAATCAAAGTCAAGATAAAGGCTGCCATTTCTCCTCCCCATGGGTCTCTCACCCATGTCTCTTTCAAGTGTCTACTTCGATGTCCCCCAGCCCCCTGGCACAAGACAAAGCCCAAGAAGCCAGCGTGGCCTCTCCATACATCTCTGTTCCACATGCTTCCTCCCGATCGGAACCTCGTCTTCTTCTTCCCTAATCCCCTCCCAAGTCTTCTCCCAAAGTTTTTTGGCTTCTCCTCCCCACTCAGCGCCACCCTTCAATGTGGGGGGGAGCCTGGGCCCCCCCTCCCCCTCCCCGCCCACTTCTCTGGATATCACAGGGGCCAGCACGCTGGAACTGCACTGGACTCGGTAGTCCAAGTTGTATCTGAGGCTATTTCATCTCCACGGGGAGCCCTGTGTCTGGTGAGTTCCTGACTTGGGTCACCCTCACCAAGGACCCCGCTCCCACCCCGACCCACCTGCTCTCCCATACTCCCCACTAGCCTGTACTTCCGATTCTGGTGTCACCACAGTCAGCTCTGATGTCTGGCCTAGAAGAGTAGGGAGGGTGCTGCCACCTGCGCTCCTCCTTCTAGCCAAATGGCCCTGGGCAAGCCCGCCCCTCCATGCCTTCTGGAAAGGCAGCAGACAATGGGAGACCCATTATTACCTAGAGCTGCCTAGAAAATAAACTGGGATTGCAACAGGGGGGTCCCCAGGAAAAGTGGGGGTTCCAGGTTCCCTGCCCCAGCCAAAGGAGGGTGGAGCTGTGCAGGGAGGAGAAGAAGCTGGAGAGGAGACTGGAGAAGGAGGAGGAAGGACGGAGAGCAGGCGACCTGAGGAGGCACAGGGAGCAGAGCCATGAGAAGAAGCTGCGCTGGCTTCTTGGTCCTGGACCGGTTGAAACAGACGTCGGGGAGAGGCCCCCGGGGAGGTTCACATGGCAGCTTTGATTGTGATTTTTATTTTGCTCTTTTCCATCCAGACAGGTCTGGCCTTTCCTATGGGTCCCCCTAGAAGGTGCCTTATCTGTGTGGAAGGATTTGGGGCCTCAGTGGCCCCTCTTTGGGCCAACCCTGTTTATCTGGGCATTTACCCACGAGGGGATGGGTAACTTCAGGTGCTTGCTTTAGAAACTTTATTCCTCCCCTTTTCTTCGTTGCACACTAATTGTATTCAATTTCCTTTCCGTTAAAGGTCTTACGCACTTGTGTATGTTTTGTCTTAACGCAGCGGGTGGCAGAACCTAGTTAGAGCAGGCAGGTTTTAGGTTCTGGGGTGCCCCTCACCCTGCCCTGTAACAGGATCAGTCTTCCCAAAAGGGTCAGATAGACGTTTCCCAAAATGTCCGTGCTGGGGGAGAAAGGACAGCCTGAACAAACTCCACAGATAGGTTTTTACAGACCCCACCCCCACCTCAGACCAGAGAGATCGGAGACACCTAAGACTACAAATCCCATAATGCCACCATCGCTGAAGGGAGGATGCTGGGAACTGAGGGTGGAGTTAAGCAGCCATGTTTGATATATAACGAGACTTGTGGGCTTTGGGGGTCTCTTGGCTGTTCACTGGGTTCTGGTGTGCCATTGGGATTCTGGCTCAGCGGAACTGGTAGGACACATTCAATGATTTATTCTTTCTTTTTTCCCCCTCCTTTCATAAATGAACCCTTTATTAGTGTTATTGTGTGTGCCTGCAGTTGTGTTTTTTTATAAGTCCCTGTTTAAGCGCATGGGTGAGGACCCACAGTCAGGTACCACATTTTATATCGGGGCTGCCCTGTAACATCCGGAGCAGGTTGTTTTCCATTAAGTGTCACCTGCCTATGGGGACCTAAGGCCAGTTGGGCCCTGAGGGCCTGGGAAGTCTGTTCCCCTTACTTTTAACAATGCAGATTATTTTAAGTTAAGAGCTGGGAAGGCCTGGAGGCTGGGGAGAAGCTCTGGTCCTTTCTGAGTCCTTTCGCCCTTCCTCTAACCAAGAAACAATCACAACCCCTCCTAATGCCCTAGAAGAATGTATCAATATTTGTGATGGAGGCTCAAGTAGAAAATTTGGGATGGAGGCGTCCTGAGACCAGAAATTACAGGCAGGGTAGACGTGATGAACAGGGTGGCAAACCTGCCATAGGGATGGAGAATCCTCCGCGCCCGCCACTATGGCAAGTGTCAGATGCTGTGGACAGTATCGGGGTGCAGACCAGAGCTGGGGATATGTAGACGGAGGCTATTAGAGAATCCCCAGTCCTTCCAAATTAACCTAATCACACCCTAGAAGTAACTGATTTAACAACAGGTAACAATTCCACAGAGGAATGACCCCTCCCCCAGAGAAGAACTCTCTAGGTGCCATTTCTGCCCTGGCCAGAGGCAGCTCTCCTGCCTTCGACTATGCAGGTGCTTCTTGTCACAAACCTTTTTCCCTTTGCAAAGAGCAGCGGCAGCTCTTCCCACTTGTCTGTGCAAATGTCTTTTTCTTTCCTTACTTTGTTTTATATACTAAACCTGCCCTGGGGGGCCTCCCTGGTGGTGCAACGGGTTAAGCGCAGCACTATGAAGCTATCCAGAGCCACTACAGCACGAGTTCGATACCTGGCTAGGGAGCTTACCCCACATGGTGCAGCAGACCTCTCCTGCTCCCCCCTCAGCAGTGTACTTCAGTCGATCTGCCTGTTCTGCTCCCCACTCTGTCTCTGGTGAATCCTCTCACCACCCCACACCTCTGGCCTGCGCCCCTTTTGTACCTGGATCAGACTGGAACCTGCATCATCAGAGCAGCTCCCTCACCTGTGCAAGTTTTACCTTCATCTTTCCTTTGCTAACCCGGCTGATGCAGTTTGACTTATCCAGTCAGCTCTGGAAGACCCAGAGGGCTGGGGGCGTTCCCCCTGCATTGCAGAGTCTCCAAAGTGTTTACTCCAGTGCCAGCCACACATTAAATTCTAGATTAATAATAGCCGCATCAATACAGCTTCACATTTGATGGCCCATAGGTGGAGTTTGGAAGTTTGTGAATCTGATCTATAAATCCGCCAAGCAGGCCTGAGTTGGGTTGGCCCCCAGGCAGCCACCGTAGTCCCCAGACCCACACCCTTCCACTCCATTGATCTGCTTTTTCCCTTTGGGCCTGGACAAGCCCTCACTTCTTTATCTAGTGGGATAAGCAGTTCTCGGCCTGCCATGGGGGCTGGGGGCATCCTTGGAAAGGCATCTAAAATCCTGCCATTTGCAGAGAGAAGGCCATGGCGACTTTTTCAATGACACGTGCACAAAAGCTCTTGTCGTGGACACAAATAAGAAAAGTTGAACCCTTCGCCCGATGTAATTCACTTCATTTACTGACCAGGGTTCTCTCCCCCCCAGCCCTGATTCCTTTGCATTTGTCAGCGGTTCAGAGACCCCTGGCATTCAACATGATTTGTAATGTAAATTATATAATTGTACTTTCACATATTTTAACATCAAATGAAATGATTGACTACAGAATCGGAGCTGTCTACAGGTGGGGGTCAATTACCATCTGAATAATCGCAGCGCCACACAAGAATAGCATAGCTGCTGAGCGTGACATATTTTTATCTCTATGCATTTCAATGAAGTCAGGCTGGTACATAAAAGGTTATCACCTAGGAAACATATTTTCCTAAGCACAAGTTAAACATGCAAGTGAGATCAGCAAAGATATTCAATTTAGCCAGTCAACCCTAACCTATTAATATTTTAACAAAATCCAGTGAGGATAATTTTTTTCTTTGATCCCATTTCATGTGAGCAGCCGGGAAAGGGAAGAAAAATTAAAAACAAAATAGTCAAGCATACAGAATGAGGTTATGTATTAAGTGGGCTATTTAATGTTTCTGGCATTTCATAGCCCAGGGGAAAGTGTGGATGGATTTAACAATCAAGGGCTGTGTTCCCTTGGCCACAAAGTTCGAGAAACATAAAATAATCTATACTTCCAAGCTGACAAATCGTAGCTGACACCCAGCTTCATCTCACCGGGGCCTTCCGAGATCAGCATTAATCTTATGTTACAGGGAGTAAAAAGAAAAGCAAATCACGCCTTGCTGAAAGTGAGATGGAAGGTCTTCGGGCAGGGATTTTAATCAATAATATGTGGGATGATAACCAGAAGCTATTGTTTTAATCTTCCCATATGCAAAGAAACGAATGCAAAGTACAAAGCTACCAAGAATGGAAGTGCTTCTGTGAAACCTTAGAAAAACCCAAAGCAAGGTGGAGGCTCAATTTTCCTTTTTGATCCCTGGCAGCACAGAGACACGATTTCTTTTGCATGCCACAGCCGCAAGTCCCGATATCCAGAGTCTCAGCTGTCCCCCGGGTCCCAGGCTGTGGGTGCTGGCTGGCTCGGTGTCCCAGATGTGGTCATGCCTCCTGGTTTTGCACGTCCGGCATCCATTCATGCTTCTCCTAATGGCACCTCCATTCCCCCCACCCCACCCCCACTCTCGGTCCCTGTGGTGTGAGCTGTGTTAGCTTCACAAGCATGTCTCCAATGTGGCATCCCGTGGTTCATTTCAGGGGTGCTTATGTGGTGCATTCGAGCCTGGGAAGTTCTTGGTAGTGCTGTTATGACAGAGAATGTTAGGGGTTCAGCCGCCTCCCCTAAAATTCATATGTGAGGTCCTAACTTCCAGCACCCCAGAAGGGGACACTATTTGGGCATAGGGTCTTTGCAGATGTGATCAGTTCAGAAGACACCAGACTGGAGGAAAGGGGACTCCTGAGCCATAGGACTGGCTTCCTGGTAAAAACAGGAAATTTGGACTCAAAGAGAATGCCACAAAGAGAATGAAGACGGGGAGATTGGGGTGGTGCCTCTACAAGCAAGGAGCACCAGAGGGTTCTCAGCCAAGCACCAGCAGCTCGGGTGATTCTGAGAGGCACGGAACAGCTTCTTCCTCACAGCCCTCAAGTGGAACCAACCCTGACAACACTTTGATCTCGGATTTCGAGTCTCCAGAACCGTGAGACAATCAATTTCTGTCGTCTGAGCCCCTCGGTCTGTGATGCTTCGCTACGGTTGCTCTGGGAAACTGACACAGAGCCCCACTCTCTTTTACACCCTGATACTTGGAACTTGGAAAATTTAATGCATGTGTTTTCCCAAAATTCAAATGTTAGAATTCTAACCCTCACGGATGATGGAATTAGAAGGTGGGGCCTTTGGGAGATGCTTAAACCGTGAAAGTAGGGATCTCATGAATAGAATTAGTATTAGTATAGATTCTAGAGAGACCCCCTACCCCTCCTACCACACAAGGATGTCTGTGACATGGAAAAGGGCCCTCACCTGGCCCTGCTGACCGTCTTATTCCAACGTCCAGCCTCCAGAATTATGAGAAACAACTTTCTGTTGTTTAGAAGCTGCAGTCTGAGGCATTTTGTTACAGCAGCTTGAACATACCAAGACATACTAAGACAGCATGCATGGCACTTAGCTAGCTGATGACCTTGAGGCCTCCCAGAATTGACTTTTAGTTCTAGAATTCTTTCACTAGAGCCAAAGTGAGCTTAAACACATCCTTCCTCATTTTTTTACCTCAGTTTCCCCATCTATAAAAGAAGAAAGTTGCACCTGATGATTCTAACTCAGCTCTTCCCCTCTGCTTCCACCGAGTTCCTTGGCACATCTTGGGCCACTCTATACATACAATGTCACATGACTGATCTTTGATTAAAGAATGACTGACATTGAAGAGGCAGAGTTGTTGGTGGCAGGGGACACAAAGCAGGGATCATGTCACATTCCTTTTCCCTTTGCTATAATTAAATCCCCCACTCCACAGCTAAGGGTTGAGGGATGACACTAAACTTGTAATCAATCTGGCTATAGATTTTTTAATAGATGGCCTGTATTAGGCGTACACGATACTTGAATTCAATTGGCCAGTTGAGACACAGACTGGAGGGAAGTACACAATTACATCATAAATCCTCTTCAGTCTGTCTGTGGAAGACCCTGAGCCTTTGGGTTTAGGGGCGCACCAGGCTGTCCCGTCCTCTAAAGCCTTGTCAGACACCCAACTGCCAACTCTACCAGGCTTCAGGTTTGAAATTGCAGAAACATCTGGACAACGTGAAAATATTCTTCTAGTTTCAGCCGGTGTGGATGTGGGATAGGCCAACAGGAAAAGAAATTTCTGTTTATCCTCAGGAAAGATCTCAAGAGCCAGTTATGGGGGAGTTTCCACCCACGGTATAGGGGAGGAAGCCCCGGAGAGGGCTCAGCTGTCCTGTCCCAGTCATTTAGAAGAGACCCCACGCTGTTCTCCACCCTTTCAACATCTGCTTATGCTAATGAAGCTCTTGATGTTAAATTATTTTGCAAGTCAACAATCCTTTTATTTTTTTTTAAGATTTATTTATTTATGCATACAAGCTGGGGTATAGGCCAGAGGTGTGGGGGGAGGGAGGCGAGAGGATTCACCAGAGACAGAGTGGGGAGCAGAACAGGCAGACTGACTGAAATCCACTGCTGAGGGGAGCAGCGGGCGAGGCAGGAGAGGTCTGCCACACCATGTGGGTCAGCTCCCTGGCCAGGGATCGAACTAGTGCTGCAGGGGCCCTGGACAGCTTCATAGTGCTGCAACTTAACCCATTGTGCCACCAGAGAGGTTCCAACAATCTTTTTAAATATAATCTTTAAAACGAATCCCCAACCTGAGCAGGAAAACAATCTGTTAAGATCACCCACAAGTTGCCATTTTTTTTGCGCGCTTTACCCACGACAGGAAGTGAACCCATCTCTTGGGCCTGGGGAGTTCATGGAGCCTGAGGAAGTTACAGACCTTTCTCTCAGAAAGGAGTGATTGTTCACAAAAAAGAATCATTTGATCCTAAATCCTGAATGTCTTCTACCGTAAATACTACAGTCGAGGACCTCACCAGGGTAAAAATCAAGAACAGAGCAGAAAGAGAGTCCCAGGGGCCTTGCAGTCAGGACGAGTCCTTCACGCCTGTGTGGAGGGTCTTTTGTGTGTGCAGCCCCAAGGTCAGAGGTGGTTCCCCAGGCCCCTGGAGGACAAGCAGGGCTGGGATTATTACTCTCAACTTCCAGGTGGCATAACTGAGAGACGTGTCTGGTCTGAAGGCATAGAGCTGGTAACGCAGGGTCAGGGCCAGAGGCCAGCTGGAATTGGGAATAATTCCATTCCACGGGACTGGCAGTCTCTGAATATCATTAAGAGCCATGGATATGCTAAGGGCAAGCATTCCCTAACATTTTTAGATACCTGGTTGCCAATTCCTTTGAAGAGTGGTTCTTCTGGTGTGGTCTCTGGACCAGCAGCCCCTGGGAACTTGCCAGAAATGCACATTTCTTAAGCCCTCTCCTAGAGCTTCTTAATCAAAATCTGGTTGTAGGGCTGGAAACCCCTGTTTTGCAGCTTTCCAGGTGATTCTGAGGTCCAGTCCCCTGTGAGAACCGCAACCCAGTTTGTGAGTTTGAGTGAAGGGTTCCTTGGAAATATAGGCACCCAAAGTTCAAAGTCATCCCCTCTCCCACTTAGTGAAAGCTAAGTCCAAAACCCTGAAAGGCTTATGGTTCAAAGCTGCCTTCGTTGGCACTGAGAACACAGGAATCAAGACTGACCACACTCACATCCAGACCTGGCCCCCACTCTGGGCCTGCCGCTCACACTGGTGCAGAACTGAGCCCAGCTCTGCCATGTGGCTGATTATATTCTGGGACAGGGTGACCAGTTGCCTAATCCTGTAATCTTTGGAAAACAAAGAGGCAAAGTCTCCTGGATGTCTGGGGTAAGCAGAGCAGGCCCGAGGGGTTCTGGTTTCATCTGTATTATGCCAGGCAGACTCTGAACATGTCTGTGTGTTCTTTCTACTCCCCACGTTCGCTCCCTCTTGGATTTAAGCATTCTGCTGAGGGACATTAATATGCAAAGAAAACAAACATCACCAGAAAGATGGAAAGTACAAAGAGCCAGTGATTATGAAAGTAGGGAGAGCAAGAATGGGGTAGGTTCCGACCCTCACGGGACTGTGGGGTCCACCAAAAAGAGGCTGCCTCGGGGAGCCTTCCTCTACCCAAGCTCCCCCAGCCCTCTGGAAATGCAGTGGGTCCCACAGAAAATCCATTCACAAGCACCGCTGCCAGAGCTGATGCTGGGCGAGACAGACAATAGGAAGAAAATTGCAATGTTTTCCAAAGGGCAAAGTTGAAAATCACACACAATGATAGAAACCCAGGGTCTTTGCAAACTGGTGTGCTCAGGCTGAACTTGGCCTACAGGATGGTTTTGTTTAATCTGTCCGTGGCCCAGTTCAGTGGTTTCATTTTCAAGGTGAATTTGTTGCCACTGAACAAAAATCAGAAAATTCCACACAAAGTTTCTGGATGGTCTCCATCTCAAAAAACATCAGAAAACCTGTCCATTTGGGGTTTACATTCTCCATTTGGGGCTCACTGGCCACAATCTTCCAGTCCCCACTCCAGCCAGCTCCCCTCTTTAATGGGACTACCCGACCTCAGCAAGCATTTGAGTTTGCAAGCCCAATTACAAACCCTGAGTTTACCACTTAGTATCTAAAATCCAGATTGATTTTAGTTCTCAGCTGTAGGAGAATTCTTATCTCTCCAGTGAGCAAAATCAGGCTCTTTAGAAACCGAGTCAGGTAGAAGTCCAAAATCAACGACCCAGCGAGTGTTCACCTTCTCATCAAAATCAAACAAAAAACATCATCTATTAAAGGACCATTGCGAAGAACAGCTCCCCCACTAACTTTTCAAAGTTGGTGTTCCTTGTGTTTATTGTCACCTCCCCATGTGGCTGTAAGTGACACGAGGTCGGTCATTTTGTCTTGGCCACCGCTGTAGACTGTAGGTACTTACCAAGTATTGAATGAGCAAGTGAACAGTAGTTTGAGCCTTTACTTATGTGAAGCATTGTGCTGAGCGATTGCCAAGCACTAACCTTCAGAGGTGCTCTCTGACACACGAGGACGCTCAAGAGGAGTGAAGCCACGAGCCAGTGGCTGGGCGGCAGTGTGGCAGGGTGGAGGAGGAAGCTACCCACTGGTCTCTCCTGCCTCCTCACTAAGCTCCTACTGTGGCTTCATGTCTTGGGCTGGAACTCATTAGCTAAGCCCTTCCAAGCCTTTGAGTCTTTTTTCTGGCACGAGGTGGGTACCCAGTAAAAGCTTGTTGAGTTTGGGTTGTTAAAATTATTTTTTCTTTGAAAGTAAGCACTTGAAGACCCTTGTGTGGCAAGCTCCTGTCATCTAAAGAAAAAGAAAGAAGTTAGGAGGTTAAAGACCCCCGGGGGTTCTATTTCTGTTTCCTCCCGTATCAATCACTCATTCTTCCTAAGTTCCTGTTTCCTGTCTACAAAAATCAGGAAAATACCTTTTCCTACATGCTTTTCAAGAAGGAAATTCAAAGCAGGTAAATATTTAGAATAAACAATTCTTTGTACAAGTTGAAAACACTCCGATTCATCAACTCATTGTCCTGCCCCTCACTTGGCCCCCCAATTCTGTTAGCAGAGCAAGGATTGTGAGCCCCTGGGAATGAGGGCAACACTGGATCACAGCGTTTGCAAATACTAGAACTGGGGTGAGAACCGACCCATTCCTTCGAGGCCAAGTGCAATCTTGAACAAGAACTCTGGAGAAAGTGGGGTGTGCTGCAGGTGTGCTGTATAAAGTCGGGGGTGGGGGGCTACACATGCACCCAATGAATCGATGGGACCAGGCAGGAGAGCCCACACTTAAGAGAAGAGGGCAGGCTTCCCAGGGCAGGTGGCAAGACAGGAGCAGGACAAGGAGGCACAGCCCCAGGCAAAGAGCAGGGGTAAGGCAGTTCAAGGAGCTTTCCGAAAGTGGTCTTTGGGAGGCTGGGCGCATGCACCTGGAGATGCTGGAACATGCCAGAAGGCAAAGGGGAGTTGAGACCTTGAATTCCAGGCTAAGAATTTAAATTCCCCCCGCCCCAAACAACTGGAAGCCCAAGAGGTTTCCTGAGTGGAAAGAACTTGGATGAATATTCAGCATTCAAAAAAGATAAACACATGCAATTTGCAGCAACATGGATGGAGCTAGAAGGGATCATGCTCAGCGAAATAAGCCAAAAGGAAAAAGAAAAATATCAAATGGTCTCACTTATAACAGGAATATAGGGGAACCAAATACAAGAGCGTCAACCAGCGAGAGACGGGGGAGGATTGGGGCTCAGAACGGGGAAGAGGGGAGCACAGGGGACTGTGGTGACAGTTCACGGGTGAATTGGTGGTGGGAAACCTACGGGGAATATACAGTCATGTAAAAGACAAATAAAAATAACAACAACAACAACAAAAAAGAACTTGGACGAATGTAGAGTCTTGAGTTCGAATCCCGAGGTTGCCTCTTTCTAGTTGCAGCGCTCCGTTTCTCCACTGGTTTGCCTCCTTTGAGGTTGGAAAGAGGAAATGCGAAAGCTCCAGAGCCTCGCACTCAGCAGACAATAGCTACCGTCTGATCCTCCTGGGGACGCTGGACAGGCAGCCGGGAGAGGCAGCAGAGGAGATGAGAGGCGCTGGGTGCCCGCTGCGAATTCATTAGTGAAGTGAAGCGCACCTGGTTCCCCCTCCAGGTCCTGCACAAGCGCAGAGCAGCCCAATCCGCCGGTGCAGACCTGGCGGTTGATGTGCGTCCCGGCGTTGTATACAAAGAACGCTCTCTCTGCAGACAGCACCGGGCCCGTAATTGGGGAAGCGCGGCTATGGCCGCCTCACTCAGCCGCTGCGTCCTACCCTTCCCATTACCTTTCAAGTGTGTCTTTGAGGCGTCTCAAAGTGGAATGTTCAGGGGAGCCTCGCAGGCATAGATAACCGCCCCCCCACGCCCGTCTCTGGCCGGCACCGCCCTTCCACGACGTCCGCAAGACTCAGCTCAACTGGCAGACCTTCCTCCCGTCTTCCTATGTGGAAAGGCCGGCCTTGTTGCTGCTATTATTTTCTGAGAACTCCAGTCTAAGAAACAGATCATTCAAAGGAAAACAGACTGCTACTAGCCAATAGAGGAAGGAAATAAATAATTGCTTTTTAATCCATTATTTATTGCCTGTTCAATTCTAACGTCTTTCTTGTGAGGCACAGACTTCAGCCATGCGAAAGGAAGCTCTTACTTACTCACCGTTGTATAAATGGAGACGATAAAAGGGTACTGATATTCGTGGCAAAAGGGAGGATTACTTAAGACATTTTTGTTCTGCCTTGGAAGTTTCTCTGCTGCTCTGTTTCCAACATCTTTTTTTTTTCCTGTGTTCCACCCCAGGTGGTGGAAAATAACCTCTTTCTAAGCTCACACACACTTCTTGATAAATAACATTTCCCTTCTAGTATATTCCGAGGACATGGGCGTGCATGTCAATTGTGCAGGGAGGGCTGCTGAATTTGCTGGGGTAATAGCGGGGGGTCTGGGTATATGTGGCTTTGGCTTCCAGAACTTCCTCCTTGGGCTGGGTCTGTGCAATGCCCTGTGGCTAGAGGGTGGGAAGGAAAGTAATTGGGAGGCCAAGTGGTGGGCAACCTGGTTGGGGAGAGGACGCTGCCCAGGTTTTGTGTCCTTGAAAAACGCATGCCCATTCAAAATCTCTCACATTCAGGGCCTCCCGGTGGCGCAACGGGTTAAGTGCAGCACTGTGGAGCTGTCGCCAGCTGTGGCGCGGGTTCCACGCCCAGCTGGGGAAATTCCCACATGGCGCAGTAGACCTCTCCTGCCTCGCCCGCTGCTCCCCTCAGCAGTGTATTTCGGCTGATCCGCCTATTCTGCTCCCCACTCCGTCTCTGGTGAATACTCTTACCATCCCACACCTCTGGCCTGCACCCCAGCTTGTATGCAGAAATAGATAAATCTTTTAAAAAAAAAAAACTCTCATATTCAGCTCTTTATTCATCCTCACAACCACCCAGGGCAACGTGGGGATTGTTCCCATTTCATAGATGAGGAAGCTGAGGCTGACCTGAGACCAAGCACACCGAGCTTACTGCAGCCCAGACCTTTCCCACCATTTGTCATCTCCTGACAGGCCCATGGCGTGTGTGTAAATACATACATGATAGCTGGAAGCATTGAGGAAGAGGGCCGTTAATACAGGAAGGAAGCTGAAAAATCACCATATGCAGCGGTTGCCGAATAGCTGACCCCCTGCTTTTTTAACCCACATGTTTGTTTTGCTTCTAGTTTTAATCAGTTGCCAATCCTTCAGTGTTAGAAAAGTTCACATTCAAATATGAATTTTGGTTTCTCCTGGGAGGTCAGGTCTGGCCAGCATGGTGAGCCATGTGGAGGTGGGCTGGGTCACAGCTGTCCTTTGCTTTGAACGTGAGCACCCCAGTTCTCACCCACCATCTCCACCGAGCCTACTGCTTTACACCTGTGGGGCTTCACTTATGCTTTCTGGTTCTGTAGGTATTTGAAATGTTTTTTTAATTTATTTAGTCCTGCCTGTGGAAAAAAAATCTCAAATTGTGCCAAGAGAGTATATGGAAAAAGAACAGTTCCCTTCCACTCTGTCCTGGCTCCCAGAACAGCCCCTGTTCCCCTGTTCTTGTGTCTCTTCCCAGAGACACAATATGCAAACATATTACATAGTCATCTTTTTTGAAAACACAAATACACACCCTATTTTGCTGCTTTAGGCACCACATGTATTTAGGCACAATGTATTTTAGGCACCATGCCTCACCCACACATAGAGACCCATGGTGTTCTTTTTAAAGGCTGCATAATATTCCTTTGTGTGGACACATCATAATTTATATAACCAGTTCCCTATGAGACATTCAGTTTGTTTCCAATCCTTTGCTATCACAAACAGTGCTGATATGAATATCTTTGTGCAAATTTGTGACCGTATCTGGAAGAAAGATTCTTGGAGGTGGAACTGCTGGATCAAAGAGAATGTGCCTATAAAAGTGTGCGATTGCCAAGTGGTCCTACAAGAAGGTATTCCAGTAGACACTCCTAGATAAGAAGGCATCCTAGATCTAGAGCCCCTGATTTCAGCCAATCCACTTGCTAGGTGAAGAAACTAAGACTGAGAGAGGACGTGATATGGCCAATAAATTCACAGGCCAGTCTTGAATTGATCTAGGACCTGTGATATTCACCACCACCATCCAGCAGGCCCCAGCTGTTCCACTCTCCCTGTCACCACCCTCCCTTTATAGAAAATGAAACCAAAGGACCCTGGGATCAGCTCTGGGGTTTGGCAGCTAGACCATAGCTGGCTCTGGGGGAGCAGATCTGCTAGCAAACACTTCCATGGTAACTGGCACACGCCGTCACCTTGGTGGGCTTGCTCAGCAGCAAAAGGCAGAGTAAATTGCCCATGGAAGCTGAATTACCAGCCAGTCCTTGGTGGTTTTTAAATTATAGATTTTTAAACAAAGCTAAATATAGAGCAATTAAGAAATTGCTCCAAGTTCTACCCCAAAGAACAAAACAGCCAAACTGGAGCTAACGGGGCACATGTGTGTGCATATTCAGGGGAGATGAACAGAGGGAGCCTCTTAAAGGGAGAGCCAAACTCCTCTCCCAGTTTCTCCAGCAAAATCCACGCATTTGGGCTTTAGGGCCTTTGTACACGCCATTCCCAGCACCTGATATGGCTCCTCCCCACTGCATTCTGCTCTAAATCTTCCTTTAGAATACAGATGTCCTTTGGGGGCCTCCCTGGTGGCACAGGGGTTAAGTCTCAGCACCATGAAGCTATCGCCAGCCACTGTAGCATGAGTTCAATCCCCGGCCAGGGAGCTGACCCACATGGCACAGCATGTGGGACCCCTCAGCAGTGTATTCAGTCAGTCCACCTGTTCTGCTCCCCACTCTGTCTCTGGTGAATCGTCTCTCTCTCACACACATACACACACACACACTCTGACCTATACGCAGCTCTTGTATGCATAAATAAATAAATCTTTAATTAAAAAAAGAATATAGATGTCCTTCAATTTCCCCACTCTTCCATCTCAGTCTCCTTCATCCTTTCTCATGGCTTTTATGGTCTGAACCATCCACAAAAGCCCAAAGTCTCCAGCTCATCACCTGCACCATTGTAGTAATATTTCCACTCTGCTTGCCACTGTGAAGTTAATGAGGACACTGCAGGCCAGCTACCCCAAGGGACCTCCCCCACTCAGCACTCACTGGGGCTTCCATTCCGGGTCTCAGATTTCAATCTTTGCTTTCCACAGCAGCGTGTAGGATGATGGGAGGTAGGAGACGAGAAACTTCCACGGTATCTTTTTTTTTTTTAAGATTTTATTTTTATTTTTGCATGCAAGCTGGGGTGCAGGCCAGAGGTGTGGAGCAGTGAGAGGATTCACCAGAGACAGAGTGGGAAGCAAAACAGGCAAATGGACTGAAATACACTGCTGAGGGGAGCAGCGGGCAAAGCAGGAGAGTTCTGCCGCGCCATGTGGGAATCTCCCCCGCCGGGCACCGAACTCACACCGCAGCCGCCGACAGCTCCACAGCTCTGGGCTTCACCCGTTGTGCTGCCGGGGAGGCCCTTCCACGGTATCTCTTAATTGCATCTGCCCACTGATGTCACCCTGGTCCCAGGTGCCACGATTTCTGGATTCCTCACTGGTATCCCAGCTACCTACCCTGCTCTGTAGTCTGTCCTACACCCAGGAGTTGGGGGGTCCTGTTAAAGAAGTGAGGCCGTGCCCTCCTCTGCTCAGCATGCTGATATGGCTCTCACCTGCCTCAAAGAGCAGTCCCAAGTCTTGATGATCTATGAGACGCTGTAGAGCGGGCCCCCACTGACCCCAAACCAGCCTGCTCCTCTTCCGCAGGCACACGCTGTCACCCTCCAACCGACCAGAAACCGCGTCTCAGCACCACGCACTCTGTTCCCTGCCCCCCGGCTGGGTAGCCGCAGCTCATACAGCCTTACTCAACTGTCAGCTTCTCAGAGCGGGCTCCCCACCCCCGTACTGAAAATCACTCCCCACCCACCCCTCCATCCTGTCTCTTTTCTCTGCTTTTTTTTCCCTCCAGATCTCTGCCCACCTTCCCCCACGCCATCTATCTCCCTTATTTCTCTGCTGCATTATCCGTTTCCCTTGCCAGAATGTAAGCTCCAGGAAGGCAGGAGTTGCTCTGTTTTGTTCACGGCTTTCTTCCTCATGCCCCGCACGATACATTCAAAGGGGCTCCATAATTACTGTCAAATAAGAAAACAAGCTAGAATACTCAGCGTCCGCGGCAGACGAGACTCTGGAGCGAGCAGAGTAAGTTGTTCGTTACCCGGAGGGTTCTTGGGGCTCAGCGTCAAGAATAGTATCCTCAGAACCAGCCGGAACCCGGCAGTGTCCAGAGAAGCAGGCGGCAAAACCCCACAGCGCTCCCCGGCAGAGTGAATGGGGCAGCTTGCCACACTGCTGCCGTGACAGCGACAGCCCTGCGTCACTGTCACCTGCTGAACTTGTGGGGCTGGAGAGCTGGGCCGACCCCGGTCTCTGCGTGGGGCCTTTACCCGCCACGGGGCAGGACCTTCCCCGCTAGGGGTCCACAAAGCTCTTCCGAAGGAGGTAAACTGGCTGCTGGACAGAAAAAGTGAAAACAGCAGGGAATATCTACCTTCTCTGTGTTGTTGCCTATTTATAGCAGAGCAGTTGCCCAGAGGGAAGTCTGCGCTCTGAAAACGGAGAGAAGAAAAGATGAAACCCCCAAAATGGGGAAGTCTATTCCGCTGCTCCGGACAAGAGCCCACAAGTGGTATTAAGGCACCTGCAGACCTGCTCCGTGGAACTCCTAATAATAGAAATGCTCATTGGAGCTGGACCTGAACGTTGGTTCTCACTTATCACTTTGGCAAAAATTCAAAAAACATCTCAGCACGCTTTGTCGGAGACGCTGCAGGGAAAGAGCTACTCCCCTGCCCTGCTGGGGTGATGCAGAAGGTGTGACTACTAGGGCCTGTCCCGGCAGTGTCTGCCAAAGCCACCCATGCCTCAGCCCTCTGCCACAACTGTCTCACTTCTGGAAATTTCCCCAGAAGGCACATAGAGAAGAGGTTTTACACTACAACATTTTTTTGTTATACTAAAATATGAAAAGCAGCCTAAATGTCCTGGCTGAATATATTATTATCAGAGAACTATGCAGCCCCCCAAAAATGAAAGAACTGATCTCTCAACTAATAGGCAATGACTTTCAGCAAATATTGTTAAGTCGTAAAGCAAGATACAAACAAGTGTGGACACAACCATGAGGACATTATGCTGAGGGATATAAGCCAGTCATTATAAGAGAAAAGAACATGATTCCACCTGTGTGAGGTATTAAAATAGTCAAAATAACAGAAACAGTAAGTGTGGCAGTTGCCAGGGGTTGGGGAGAAGGAGATGGGAGTGGAAGGTAATCTTAACAGGTAGTGTGTTTTAGTTTGAGAAGATGAGAACGTTCTAGAGCTCTGTTGCACAACAATGTAAATACATTTAATGCTTCTGAACTATACACTTAAAAGAGTTAAGAAGGTAAGGTTTCTATTGTGTATTTCAACCACAATTAAAAAATATTTTAAATGCATGTAATATACTACTCTTTGTGTAAGAAAGAGAAGCATGTGTTTATTTTATGAAAGTAAACTAAGGAAAGATAAACTAGAAATGAATGAGAATGATTTCCAATGTGAATGACGGCAGACTTCCCTGAATATATCCTCTTAAATCAGGCTCTGACATTTGAACCTTGTGAATACTTTAAAAGAACAAAATTAAAGGGCCTCCCTGGTGGCACAAGGGGTTAAGTCTCAGCAGTATGAAGCTATTGGCAGCTACTGCAGCACGAGTTCAATCCCCAGCCAGGGACCTGACCCACATGGTGCAACAGACCTCTCCTGCCTCTCCTGCTGCTCCCCTCAGCAGTGTATTTCAGTCAATCTGCCTGTTCTACTCCCCACGCTGTCTCTGGTGGATCCTCTCACCACCCCCACACCTCTGGCCTACAGCCCAGCTCTTGTATGCAGAAATAAATAAATCTTTTAAAAAAGGAACAAAATTAAAGAGGTCTAGGAAGCAAACCCTAACGTTGAACTCAAACACAAATGAGTGACCTGAACGGCAGATTCCAGTATCACCACCCACCTGCATGGAAAGCAATTCTAGTAACTGAAAAATTATCTGACTATCCACTTACAGCAGGGTGTAGTCTAAGAACAGCAACAAAAAAGCATGAATTCATCTTAAACTTTATTTAGCACATCTTTTGTCCATAAGAATATAGATGCATAAATCTGAAACCCCTTTGTGCTTATTATAAGATAGGGCAAATGAGTAAATAGGATAATATCATTGAGACTCAGTGTTCTCCCTATGAGAGGAGAATTAATAGATAGAGATAGAGACAGACAGACACAGACAGATCCATACACACGTACATATGTACATAGGTATATAATGGAAGAACCCTGTAATTTGTGGAATTGAGTTGAGAGTACCATACAAACTCAGGAATTGTGACTTTGAACAGAAAAAACATGTGATCAAAATTAGTTGGGACTATTCTCCCTAAATAGGACCCCCAGAAAAACATACCAGACACTGCTACTCCTTGAACCTGCAGAACAGCCCTTGATCTTTCCCTTTGTTCTTGGCTCTATTCCCTGCCCTTCTGTGGTGGTCAGTTGGGTGTGTCAATTCAACCAAGGCTGTAATCCCCAGCTATTTAAGTAAATAAGTATCTGGATGTTACTGTGAAGGTATTTTGTAGATGTCATTACTGTACCTAATCAGTTGACTTTAAGTGAGCGACATCATTCTAGATATTCTGGGGAGGGCTGATTCAATCAGCCCGACTGCCTGAAGAGTGAAATAGAGTCTTTGCAGAAGAGAAGGACTGTGTCTATGGACAGCAGCCTCAGCTCCTGCCTCAGAGCTCAGGTGGACACTACCTGATGGCCAACACTTTGGGTTCGGGACTTGCCTAACTGACTCCCACCACCCTTTAAGCCGATTCCTTGCACTAAGCCTCTTAATATAGATTTATATTAGTTCTGTTTCTTTGGCTGAACCCTGGCTGATCCACCTTCTAGTAAAACTTCTTTTGTTTCTCCATTAGTTTAGTTACTGTCTGTTACTTATCACTAGGTAGCAAATGCCACTTAAGCCATGGCCCTGGAAATATCCCTATCACTCTTCCTCTGAAACTTCTGAGCATGAAAAGTCAGTTATAATCTCTTCCCACCATGGGACATGAGTTCTGTTTTGAGCAAGCTTCCAGATTTGGGGAGCCCACTAGGACTGGATGAATAAATAACTAGCTCTATGAACAACAGGCTAAAGGACCAGCAGGTTCTAGGGTTCCTGCCTTTGTGCCCTGCTAATCAGACTCAGGATTTGTCAGAGGCCCTGAAATATTCATGAACAACTGCTGCAATGATTTCAGCAGCTGCACAAACAGAGTGGGGCCACCCGGGGAAGCAAGGAGGCAGGGGACCTGGAGTTTTCATATCATCTCCTCACTTGTTCTCAATCTCATTAGACAAAGAAAGAATTTGGGACATTCCAAGGAACTCGGATAACCAGACAGTGCCAGACTTCAAGCAGGAAGCTTCAGGAGCCCAAGGGCTGGGCCTCAGCACCTTCTGGGGTCTTATTAAAATACAGGTTTCTGCACCCCACTGCAGGTAATCTGACCCAATAGGTCTGGGGTGCTGCCCAGGATTTGGCATTTTTAACAAGTTCCCAGGGGATGCTAAAACTGCCTCTCGGGACCTTATTGCTCCACAGCATTAAAGCAGCAACTCAAAAGAAAAATGTGAACAGTCAATGCTTGATCTGTCTAAAGAAAGCCGGCTTGAGTCGGTGCTTTGCTGAGTTTCTTCTGTGGACTGAACCAAAGGGTTTGCAGCGAACTACACAGCTTCCTGGTTGTTCCAGGATGTGGGCAGAGGCCCTGAGATATCAGACTGGAGCAAGACCCACGTCACCATCCCCAGATCCAGTCACTCCCGTGAGACCTGGTTCCACCACTTTCCACCTATGCATCTTGGCAAATGATTGAGCCTCTCCAGCCTCCGCTTCCTCATCTAGGAAATGCTGATAAAGGTAACGCTCCCTCTTGTACCATGGCGAGGACCCTGTGAGCTCATGGGCACAAAGTGGCGGCTCCCAGCCAGCAGTTGCATCAATCAAGATCCTGCAGAGAGCAGAATTCAACTCAGGGGTTCACCTGGGGCAACTGCAATGAAGGGCCAGTGGCGTGGGAATCAGTGAGGGGTATCGAGGTCCCTAGATAGTAGCCATAGAGGAAGAACTGTCCCATCCCCTACCGCTGAAGAGACAGAGGAATCATGCTACCAGAGGCCAGAGAGGGCTGGAGCTTGGAGGGGGCCTTCCTGGCAGGAGCTGAAGCCATGGAAAGAGGGCGCCACTGCAGGGAGGTAATTGGGAAACATGTTCCAACTTGGGGTCTCCCTGCTGGCTCAAGGGGTTAAGTCTCAGCACTACGAAGCTATCCGCAGCTGCTGCAGCACGAGTTCGATCCTCGGCCAGGGAGCTTCCCCCATGGCGCAGCAGACCTCTCCTGTCTCCCCGCTGTCTCCCTCAGCAGTGCATTTCAGTAGATCCACCTGTTCTGCTCCCCGCTCTGTCTCTGGTGAATCCTCTCACCACCTCACACCTCTGGCCTACACCCCAGCTCTTGTATGCATGGAAAAATAAATCTTTAAAAAAAGTACTCCGACTTAACCTCTCCACCCACCCTCTGATCTGCTAGGCTTCCCCTTGGCTGAAGACAGGGGCTGTGAATCCCAGAAAGGCAGAACAGGGGAATCCACCTCAAGGAGCACTGGCCAGGGAGAGGGTGAAAGGACCTATGGGTAGGGCTGTGGCAAATGGAGAATCAAAGCACAGGGCTGAGAAAAGTGTGCTGCTGTTTCTAACAGAGCAAACACACACCCCCCTGGCCTGCGACAACCCCAACATAGGCCCGTGTGCGTTCTCGCCCTCAAAGATTTCCCAGTTTGGGAGACACATTATATGGGCACCTTAATTATAAGCCATTATCAAAATGCGAGAATCTGATCTGCAGTGGAAAGAGAGTTCGAAAGGAATGATTTTGGTGCTTTGGATACAAACACACCCAGATGAATATTCTGTTCAGTGACGCAAGCAGAGGTTATGTGGGGTCGTCCATCCAAATCCTCAGGGGATGGGGACCTCGTTGATGCCAAAACCCACAGATGTTCAAGATCTTTCTTTGGACTGGCGGGGTATTTATATCACCTAACATATCCTCCTGTGTATTTTAAATCACCATTGGATCACTTAATACAATGTGCGTGCTATGCAGATAGTTGCTACACTATTATTGTTTAGGGAGTAATGACGAGACATAAAAGTTTGCATGTGTTTAGTTCAGATCCAACAGTTGTAGGCCTAACTCTATAGTAAGAATTTCCCATCTGCCATTGCTGTTGGTTGAACCGTGGATGCTAAACTGCAAATACAATCTGTGAACATCAGTATGTAATATTCTCATTGCAAAGTGCACATTCATAGACTGACAGAAAATACTTTTCTGTCTTTATCTTATGCAGTAATAGAAGTATATTGTTTTCAAGTCTCCAAATCGTGCCACTTTGGGAAACTATCAGTTTAGCTGAGCAGAGAGCACAGAGAATAGCTATTTTGTTTTTATCTTATTTTCTTACATCGTTGTTCGTTTTTATACAGTAATTGGTTTCTCCCCTTTTGTGTGGTCCCCATAGTTTTTCTGCACCCATGATCCATCACTATAATCCCTTGCGCTCTTCCCTCCCATTTTGACCCCCCTGTCTAGCCCTCCCCTACTGCATGCCACAGATCTATGGTTAGCTTATTAGTTTGTCATCTTCTTGACCTTTTGTTTGATTTTGGCTAGCATCAGCCCTTCCAGCTTCATCCATGTTGCCACAAATGGCATGAGTTTATCTTTTTGATCGCTAAGTAGTATTCCATTGCATATATAGACCACAACTTTTTGATCCAGTCTTCTGTTTTGGGGCATTTGGGTTGTTTCCATATCCTGGCTATTGCAAATAGTGCTGCAGTAACCACAGTAGTGCAGGTTTCCTTTTAAATGAGTGTTTTTGTGTCCTTTGGGTAGACTCTAGGAGAGGAATCGCTAGGTCATATGGTAGCTCAATTTTAGTGTTTTGGAGGAAACTCCACACAGCTTTCCATAGGGGCTGGACCAGTTTATATCCTAGTGGCAGTATAAGAGGGCTCCTTTTCCTCTTCATCCTCTCCAGCATTTGTTGTTTCCAGTTTTTTTTTTAATGTGGTCCATTTACACAGGTGTGAGATGGTATCTCATTGTGATTTGTGATTTGCATTCCCTTGATAATTAGTAATATTAAAGACTTTTTCATATGCATGTTGACCATTTGCATGTCTTCTTTAGAGAAGTGTTTTTTTAGTTCTTTTGCCCGTTTTTTGGCTGGGTTGTTCTCTTTGTTTTTGTTGAGTTGCATAAGTTCTTTGTAGATCTTTTTGATCAGTCCCTTACCCATTTGTATGTGTGGTGTGCAAATATTTTCTCCCAGAATAGCTATATTACTAGAGTGTTCAAAACTGCTCCAAGAAAGCCCCTAGCCCAGGAAACAAAGCAACAGACACACCAGGTCTTTGCACAAGGAATACCCCAAGGAGGCGTGAGCAAGGTCTCTGTCTCCAAAGGATCTTTCCCGACCTACCTACCTGTTTCTCTGCTTAGCAAACTCTCCCCACATCTCGCCTTCTCATTGCACCTGACATCTAGCAGGATCTTTGAAATTTATTTTCTCCTTTTAGCTTGCTGTATTTTTAATGTCTGAGTGAAAGAACAAAGGAAGGCGAACACCAGACAAGATTATCGGGCCGTTGTGGTGCCCAGCTCAAGCCCAGCAAACATAAATGTTTTAAAAACTCCACCTTTGCACAGAACAAGTGCTGGTGTAGTCATCAGCTCCAAAGTCAGGCCCCTGTGCCTTCCTTTTATTTGGTGACATAAAAGGCTCCACATCAATCATTAACAACCTATTAACACAAACAGCCCTGAGAAGTTTTCCTAGCCTGGTCAACTGCAAGGGAAGAAATTCCTGTCACCCAGCTGGCTGGCCTTCCCCATGATTGGTCTGAGCCGGCTGTTTTCAGCTTTGAAAAGGGCCTGCTGAGTCCTCTTTCATCTGTCTCCGAGTAACAGATACCTGGTAAGCCCGCTTCCCCCCACCCCCACCGCAAAACTCCCCACCCGGCTCCTCCACTTCTGGCATTAAGAGCTGCTTGCACAGATACCTGCAGTATCGATCGTGTGCACGCAGCATGCAGGGCTGGCATGTGGGTCAGGACTCAGGCCTGCCGCACCGACGCATGCCAGGGCCAGGATACTGGGAGGGGACTGCAGGAGGCAGCCGCCCACCTGGTGTTTCCGGCTCTTGTAATTAATTAGTTTTGATTTGCAGCAAAACCAATCAATACCAAGAGCTTTTGCTGGTCAGCCTGAACCTGGTTGACAAGTAATGCCCTGGAACTCTGCAGACCAAAAGATTGGGGTGCGAGTTTTGGTGCTGAGACTCAACAAATGACCTTGAGGAAGTCACAGGCTGTATTGGATCGACGTCTTGGCCTAGAAATGAGGGTTCGCTGCTGACTCTGAGACTCTGACCAGGACATGACATGACTGACCTTGGTTTGGGTCTTCTGTTTCCTCATCATGCAAAGGGGGAGAGAAAGACACACCTCTTCTCCCTCAAAGAGATGCCGGGATGGTCTAGGGTTGGGAAGTAATTTAAAAGATTTGGAGAATGCAGGAAGAAAAGGACTATCGAGCAAAATGCATAGTTAGTTCATGCAGGTGCACCAAGGGTTCCCCGAAAACATCTCGAGTGTAGGCGTGACAGCTCTTTTAATTTCAAAGCAATTTGAAGTTTTCACAGGCTACCTAGGCCGTGCATTGTTCATTTAACAGAGATTTCAAGAGCACTTACTGTGCACGGACACTGTGCTAAAACAATGCCTCTTGTTAGACATAGCACTTTGTGCTGTTTCTTGAAGATGAAGAGAAGAAACGACATTAATCAAATAAACTTGCAAATGGCTATATGATTACATACTGTGAAGAGTGCTAGCAGGCAAAGAACAGACTCCCGGAAGTTGATCGATTAATTTATTAATAGAAAAGTATCTCTACCTGCCAATACGCATGCTCCTGGAAAACTCCTCATGTCCATCGTGTCTTCATTGAACCAATAGGTATTTAATGTGAACCTCCTTCATGAAATTTCCTGACTGGATCAGGATTAGGGGAAAGAAAGGCTCTAAGAGAGGGAGAGGAGCCAAAAGTCAGTAAACCACAGGTCCTGCCCTCCACACTTTCATGTTCTCTTTGTAGAGGCAGGGAAGGAAATAGGCGAACCGTAAAACCATGTGGTCGGTGCTTCAATAGGCATTTTGGGCAGATCATCTAAGTGTTTTAAACAGGAGGGATTTAATACAGGGGACTGGTTACCAGTGCTCCAGGAGCGAAGCCACAGATGGGACTGCAAGGCTGCCGAGATATGACAAGAGTCTTCCCCTAAGCAGGAGAGATCATGGCTGCGAGCAACAGGGTAAGCGGGCTGTGGGCCAGGGTGACACAGAGACGCACAAGGAGAAGGCCCGGTGAAGACAGAGACAGAGAGTGGAGCCAAGCTGCCTCTAGCCAGGGACCACCTCGGACCCCCAGGAGCCAGAAGAGGCAAGAGAGGACTCTCCCCTGGAGTGCGCAAGGGAGCACAACCCTGCTGACACCTCCATGTTGGAGTGAAGCCTCCAGAACAGGAGAGACTCGGCTTCTGTTGCTTGGAGCCCAGCAGTCTGGTTATTTGTACGAGCAGCCCTAGGAAATGAACTTGGGGGCACTTTTCAACAAGCAGTTTGTTAATTAACATTTAACGCACACAGACCGTCACAGCCTCGCAGCCCCGATCTGATCCAGCCTTGTCTGTCCCAGACAGGAAACGGAAGCCCGGGATGAAGAACAGCTCCACGTGGAGGAGACTTGGAATGCAGTGGGGGTGTCGCTTCTCTGGCCCCTGCTCCTTTCCAGGACCCCCACCCCCACCCCACCCCACCCTTTGGTCTGGTCTTACCTCTGGCCGCCCCGCCTTGTGGCCACTAGAACCTTCGCCAAAACCTACATTTAATTGTTGAAAGTCGCCTGCCTGGGCGCCTCTGAAGCTAATGATGGCATCTTTGAAAATGACATTAGAAGTCAAACATAAGCAGCAGAAGACATAAAACTACCTTGAGTCCATCTGTTCGCATGCAATCCACCTCAGAGCTCCCATTTTCCCATGTAAAACAGAAGACACAATTTATAATTTATATCTCACCGGTATAACCCTGATTGAAGCAAAGCACTTTGATGAAATGTTGGTTGCATGCTAGTGAAACACCACTCCAAATCAGAGAATATTTAGAACCCTAACTCCTCTGCTGCCTCTTTGAAGTAGAAAGATTTGTATTTTATGTGCTTTTCTAAAAAAAAAAAATAGGAACACTCCAACATGCATGTGGTGGAAATATGAAAACATTTACGTGTGAATCAGCACCAAAATGTAATTACTGCTTTAAGCATTGAGCATATTTATAGACTCGTATCTCACGCCGAAGACCTGGTTCTAATAATTCTCAGAAAATTGCAAAGTTCATACTTGTTTTTCTTGGGACTAACTTAATTTATTTGAAATCTACAACACATGAAGAACAAAAGCAATGAGCATCCACTTTCCATCACCTCAGCTAATGACCTAATAAAGTTGCTGTGAGCAGATGCACGGGTGTATGTGTATTTGAGTTTGGTTGAGAGAGAGAGAAATAGACATGGAAAGAGAAATAGATTGAAATTGGGGGGGGGGGAAATTCCTTCCTTTCTTATAGGAACGACTAACATATCAGTCACTCATTCTATATCAGTCACTCAACTATATCTCTCAATTATTTCCCCCAGTAACAAAGGTAGCCAGTGGTTGATATCATGGTCAATATCACTCATTCTCATTGGGCCTCTTTGTACTGGGCACCATCCCAGAGGGCCTGAAGAGCTGAAGTGACTGTAATAAGCAAACCAGAGTCTCCTGCCCTCAGGGACCATACATACCAGTGAGGCATCAGACAATAAACATATCATATGTCTATAATGACCAACTTAAAAAAAACAGAGAATAATTTGGAAATAGAGAGGTTAGGAAAGGCATACTATTTTCTAGTTGGAAGACCTTTCTGGATAGATCTTACCTGAATTAAGTGAGGGAAACAATCATGCGAAGACCTGAAGGAAGAACATTCCAGGCAAATAAAACAGCAAGTGCAAAGGGCCTGAGGTTGAAACAAGTTCATGTTGTTTGAGAAAGAGCAAGAAGGCTGCTGTGCGGCTGAAGAGATGAGGCTGAGGTCAGGGAGATGGGCGGAGGCAGATGCCAAGGGATAAGACCTAGAGGCTATGCAGACTCCATTCTGTATCGAGCCCGGAAAAGGTGAATTTAGCTATTTGGGTCAGTTCAACAAACATGTGCTCAGGTGCCAGCACCATGGGAGAAGGAAAAACAAGGGTGTGATGATGTAGCAATAGAATAAGGAATCTTGGGATACACATCACAGGGAAAGTATACTCACAAGGCTTTGCCTTTGACCTCAACCTTAAGATCTGTTGATATTTGTTCTTTGATTCGGGGGGTCGGGTTTAAGGTATAAAAACAGGTTGTTATTTTCTTTATTTCTTACATCCTTCCTCATTTTTGTACAATGTTTGATTTCTCCCCTCAGGTGTAGTCTCTGTATTTCTCCTGCCACCGCAACACCCGCGCAATCCATCTCCACGGTCCCTTGTGCTCTTCCCGCCCCTGTTCTGACGCCCTCCCTGCCCTCCCTTTCTGAACGCCTCAGATCTATCAGCTCAATAGTTTTGTCTTTTTCTTGACCTTTTGTTTGGTTTCTCTATATTCCACATATAAGTGAGACCATCTGAGATTCAGATAAACAGATATCTGGGCAGACAGGCACGGAAGAACTTGAGAGAAATTCATTCAGCCGGTCTGTCTTTACGAGTGCCGAACTCCATGCTGTTGGGCAGTGGGTGTGTTAGGCTGAACAAAACCAAACAAGGTCTGATCCCTAGTGGAAGTTTGCGTCCACGCATCTCACACACACACAAGCAGTTCTGACCGCAGGGAGTAATGCATGAGAGGGTTGCATGGCGTGGGGGTGGGGAGGCATTTCTGTCAAGAGTAACGAGAGAGGCTCCTCAGGAACAGGCAGCCTGACTGGAGCAACAGGATATTAGGGGTTACCTGGGGGATGGGAGGAGGGGTGGGGAGATTTCCAGATGGTGAGAATGGCAAGGGCAAAAGTCCTGCGTTTCCAAGACTAGAAAGACTACTGGGAATCTTGGCTGCCAGGAGGCTGACAGAGGAATTGCCAGGGTCCTGCAAATGGTGAACATTGCTGGTCACACAAAAGACTCAGGTCTGTGTTTGAGAGTAAGGGAAAGGTCAATGAAATTCTCTAAGGTGAGAGCAATGAAATAAGTGCCACATACTGAAAAATTCACTGATAGGAGTATAGTGAGTGCACTAGGGTAAGGAACAAGAGGGGAGGGAAATCAGAAGGGGGCTCCTGCAGATTTGGGGTATAGAGGGAAGTTGGTGGTGGTGATGGCCAGAGCGGAGGGAAAGGAAGTCATGTGCAAGAATGAGGAGGTGTTGGGAGGCCCTGAGCTTATGACAGATGTCGCCAAGTGACTTACTTGCCAATGAAAGGTGAGCAGAAGTGACATATGGCAATTGACAGTAGAAGCTTTAAGAGCCAGTGAGTGAGTGGTTCCTCATACTCTCTCTTTCCCTTTGCCGTGATGTTTGTCACCATTTCAAATAGTGGCCACATATACACCTGGCCCCTTGCATAGAGAGTGGAGCCCCAGTGACCCATGGGTAGGTAGCATGAGTCAGAAGCCAACTTCTGACCTCTTAGGCTTCTGAGCTCAGGGAATGTTTGTTTTTGCAGCATCACCTAGCCTTTACTACCTAACAAAAGAAATAAGAAAAAGGCATGACTGGGACACTACTGGGAAGCATTGGCATGGAAATAAAAGTCATCCTGAGGTCTCGCCAGAGCTTATTCTCAGAATGTTTTCAGCACAGCTCAGCAGTCCTCAGGAGTCCCCGCTCCTTGTCCCCTCCAAATGCAATCTGATGCGCTTCAGCATGACACAAGGGAAGCAAATCTATCTTCAGCAAATGTGGTCTTTAATGGTAGCAAAGTGCTTTGAAGATGAAAAGTTCTCTGCCCGTGGTAGGCATTATTATTCTGTATCAGATGTCAGTATGCACTTAAAAAAAAGATTCAATTAAGCTGTCTTGCCATTGTTTTATGATACAACCATCAGACGTTTCCAAAAGGGTCGAGTTATGACAGGAATATTTAACTCCTGCAAGGAGCAGAGAGTAATTGGAGTGAACTGGAGGATGAGCCAGGAACGGAAAGGCCAGGTGTTAATTTAGCAGTGAGATCTGTGGGCAAGAGTGGCCCCGTGAGAGAATTATGGAGTCATGTAATCGTTTAGGGGGTATGAGAGGATGGAGTCTCTGGGGAACTGGTTGGATGGAGCGGAGGCCCTGCGCTTCGTGTGGACAAGTGGGGCAGAGCCAACCCTTCTTGGACATAAAGCCTGGACGGAGGCAGACACTCCCTGTGGTCTCTGCTGTTCCCTGTGTAGCCATCATTACTCTGATCAAAGTGTCTGGGGTGTGGGGAGCTGAGCTGGAAGACCAGGGGGTGCCCGCTCAGCCCCGTGACCCCACTTCACGTTTGCTATTGCAGTATTGCAGTCATCATGGGGCAACTTCCTTACACAAGAGACAGAAGCAGACAGAAGGAAAAGGAGACCCAGAGAAGGGACCAGAGCTTCCAGGGCTGTGTTGGTGGCTTGGATAGAGACAATAGGCAAACAGCTTAAGGCACAATGCTAAGTAGTCCAGGCCTGAAGTTCTAACACTATGGGGTAGGAGAGAGTAGAAATTTTAATCACACTCTCATTTTGATGCACAAAAAAACGCACTTGTTGATCTGGCCATCTACTGGAGACGCATGTTGGGTGATGGGTTCAAGAATTTACTCTTGAGTTGGCAGAGTAAAGATGATTCCATTTCCTCAGTTTGAAACATCTGTTTAAAGTCCCTCCCAGTCCTCATGTTTGTGACATTTTAGGGAGGGGACCTCTTCTCCGCTTCTGTCCTCCCAGCACCCTGCTCCCAATGATCTAACCACTCAAATCATTCAAGATGTTGCTGACATGGGGAACGAGACCCCAGTATTTCCCTCGTCCCCCCAAGGAGGGCAGTCAGAACTCCATGGCACATAACTTGTCCCACCCACCCTTGTCTGTGTCCTTCATTTCCCCCCCACCTCTCACCCCCAGGAAGCGACACTCCACTTCCTCTGCCTGTCCTGCTTGGGCTTCTCCTAACTCCTAGTATATCCCTTCCCAAGGTGGCTTTCACCCTTCACTGGAGCAGTCGTGGTGGAATAGCTGTGGGAAACGTGATTGATAGAGGAGCTGGATGAAAACCACAGGCATTAAATATTTTTAAAATATTTTCTCCATTACAAGAGGCACATTCCTTTCGCCTAAGGTTTATTTCACCTTGTAAAATGCAGATATACCTAGGAGATATAAAACAGAGTCTCCTCTTCCTAAGCACGGGTGGGTATTTGAGTGTCGGTGGCTCATCCCCCCTCAGACTTAATCACTCCAGCTTGCTGACTCACCCGCTGGCCACGGGCACATCTATGAATCGGCACAGTTCTAGGCACTGGGGGTTAGAAAGCCCTGAAAGGGAGCAAGAAAGACTAGAATAAATAACTCATGATGGCTGCCAAGGGGGCCACCCAGGAGAAGTCCAGGACACTGTGAGAATTAGACAAGGAATCTGCCTGATTTAGACAAGGAATCTGCCCCAGCAGGTGACAAGTGACAGGTTGGGACAAGGAGTTGTTGAGGTGGGGAGGGACGAAGAGGAGAGGCACTGGGACAAAGGAAGGAACGTGGGGGGTCCTTTCTGTCGTGGCAGGGAATAGAGGGAAGATCCTGGAGGAAAGAGGGCGAAGGGGGAGAGGTCGGGCCAGTTCACCTCCAGAAATGGTTGGCAAAATCAAGGGGCTGCTTTTTCATAATTCATGGCAGAAACCCACACACGTTTAAGACCCATTCTCATCACTGCCTAGTTGAATTTAATGTTGTCCCATGTTGGCCAATTTGGGGTTCCCTCTTGACTTTTTGGGGGAAGACTGGTCTCAGGGGCCCCTCAGCACCTCGTCGGCCAAGCACCTGCGGCCAGCCAGGCTGGGACCCCGGTGCAGGGAGGAAGTTAGCTGTGTCCGCCCTCGCGGGAGCCTGTCTGCGGACCAGCTGCAGGGACTGCCCAGACTTGCGCCCGCCTGCTGACACCCTGGCCACCAGGCGTCTGGAGCACACTCTCAGGGGCAGTTTTTTTTTAATTTATTTATTTATGCACACAAGAACTGGGGTGTAGGCCAGGGATGTGGGGGGTGAGAGGATTCACCGAGACAGAGTGGGGAGCAGGACAGTTGGATCTACTGAAGTACACTGCTGAGGGGAGCAGCGGGGAGGCAGGAGAGGTCTGCTGCACTATGTGGGAAGCTCCCTGGCCGGGGATCGAACTCGTGCTGCAGTGGCTGCAAATAGCTTCATAGGCTGAGACTTAACCCCTGCGCCATCAGGGAGGCCTTCAGAGGCAGTTTGATGCCTCCTTCTCCCTTACCCCCATGTCTAATCTTCCAGCATGTCTCCCAATGCCACCTACAAAATGTTTCTAGAAGGTGTCTACGTCTCTCCAACCTTCCCGCCTCCACGCTCATCAAAGGACCGCAGTTTTCAGCTTGATCACTTGAATAACCTCTCCACTGGTGGCCCCGAAATCCATCTGACTCTTCCACAGAGGCAGCCAAAGTGATCTTGTCCAAGTGCAACTTTGATTATGTCACTCCCTGCTTTCCCCTCCGGAAGCGACCTCACTCTCAGGAGGAAGGAGGATCTCCACGCAGCCCAGTGTGGGGGTCCCGCCAGACCCCACCGCTCTGGTCTGGGGTCCCCACCGTGCTCCCTCACGCTCCACCTGCAGCCTCGCTGGTCTCCTCTGAGCTCCTCGAAGAGGCCGTGCTAATCCTGCCAAATGCCCACATCCCCCGCCAGCCCCCGTTCCTCCTCCAGGCAGCCTTCCCAGATTGCCAGGCTGGCCAGTTTCCCTTCCACCTTTTTACCTGTCACCTTTCAGCGAACTGGTCCTAATTTTGTGTGTCGATTGACTTAATGACATCCACCCCACTCCATTTTGAACTACTGGAGAGCCAAGGTGACGGTGTGTGACAAGAGCAGTCTTGATAAAGTTGTCTGCACAGAGGCGGTGCTGCCTGGACCTCAGTCAGATGGAAGAAGAATGGAGGCGACGGGAATGAGCCTAGAATCTGGCCACCTCCCCACATCCCACTACCTGACCTCACAGTGGCCTACAAGGCCCAGCATGGTCTGTGGCCTGCCCAGCCTCTCTCTCTCTCTGACGTCCCTTCTACCGTCTTAGCGCTACACTTAGCTCTGGCCTTACTGCTGTTCTGGCCTCCCTGATGTCCCCGCAACAGACAATGCTCCAACCTCAGGGCCTTTGCATCTGCTGTTCCTTGTGCCTGGGATTCTCGTCCCCTAAATGTCCACAGGGCTGGTTTCCTCCCTCCATTCCACGTGGTTGACTCCCATATATCAACCTTCCTGGGGAGCGAGGCCTTCTCTGATCTCCCCACATAAAACCCCCAGTCCCGGCAGCATTTCCTAGCCCTGCCCGCTCTGATTCCCTCTTTGTGATGCTCCTTCTCTCCCCTGACATGTCAGGGGCACCTGTGCTCACGTGCTTGTGGCCTCAGGCCTCCCTCTAGAATGAAATCCTTACGAGCACTGATTTGGGGTGTTTTCTACTCTGGTGCCCTCAATTCTTATCACAGCGCCTAGCATGTTTCAGACCCTCAATAAATGTTTGTGGATGAATGAATGAATTTGGGGTTCAATGAAATGAATTTGGGGTTCAATGAAATGAATGAAAGGAGGTCCTTTCCTCCTTGAGCCTGTGGCAAGAAAAATGAAGCTTATCACCAACCAAGCTCACATCCAGGCAGGCCCCAACTCCCAGGTACAAATTACCAGCATTAATAACCCTGTCCAATGCTGACTATGTGCCAGATGTGCTCTGTGTGTGTGTACGATTCTTACAGGGCCACGAGGAGAAGGGGAGTTACAAGCTCTGTTTGATAGATGGCAAAAATAGTGATCAGAGAGGTTAAGTAACTTACCCCATGTCACACAGCTAGCAAGTGACCAAGCTGGAATTCGAACCCAAACCGTCTCTCTAGGACACGGATTGTAAATCAAGACCCACAACTCACTCTAACCTACTACATACTTGTGTACAGCCTATAAATCAAGAATAGGTTTTACATTTTTAAGTAGTCAGGGACAAATAGGCGACAGAGACCTTAAATGACCCACAGAGCTGAAAATGTTTACTAGAGCAAGCGTATCAAACGACGAACCCCGAGCACTCCCTGTGTGTGCCAGGAGGTGCAGCAGAGATTCATGTTTAAGTAGCATTTCCTGGGCTCCTTTAAAGCTGCCAGTAACAGCTAAGCCCTGGCATGGACGTCACCTAACTGAACGTCCCCTGGAGGAATGAGAGAAAGTTCTTTTTTTTTTTTTAAGATTTATTTTTTATTTATACATACAAGTTGGGGTACAGGCCAGAGGCATGGGGCGGCGAGAGGGTTCGCCAGAGACAGAGCGGGGAGCAGAACAGGCAGATCAGAAATACACTGCTGAGGGGAGCAGCGGGCGAGGCAGGAGAGGTCTGCCGCGCCATGTGGGATTCTCCCTGGCCGGGCGTCGAACTCGCTTCCCCGCTGCCAACAGCTCCACAGCGCAGCGCTTAACCGCTGCACCACCGGGGAGGCCCTGAATGAGAGAAAGATCTAAACAGTAAGTGACAACGCCAAGGTCCTATTTTAAGGGGCAGAACCGGGTGCAGAATCACAAACGAAAGACTGGAGAGGCCGCTAGCGCTCCAACCCCTTGCTTTGTGGATTCAAAACAAGAAGAGCCTGAGTCCAGGGAGGCCCATGCCCAAGTTCATGGTGTCCTTGCCCTCGCCCCTTCCCTCCCTGCCACAGCCAAATCCGGAGTCTTCACCAGCTGGGCATCCAGCCTGCCTCCTCTCCCCGCCGACCTTCCTCCTCACCCTCCCTGCCGAGCCGGCGAGGACGACTCCAACGACAAATTAAGTGAAGGGGAAAACGGAATTGATATGATCTGGGCACGGGAAGCACAAAGGCCCCAATTTCCTCTCCACATTATACAGGAAGGGCTGGGCCACGCGGGGAGCCAGCCGGCGCGGAGCCTTTTGATGTTGGCCTTCCTGCAAGTAACAAGCAGGAGGACTTGAGAGCTTTGCCTCCTCCATGCAAACGCACAACAGCAGGCGCCCAATCATGCTTGAAACAAATCCAGAGATGAAAAACGAAGAAAGGAAGCGCAGAAGGAAGAGAGAGACGGTTGCTGCTTCCGGGCCTCTCAGGACAGCGAGACCCTTTAAGACTCACTACAGGGCACGTTAAAGAGCTTACAGACACCCCGACACAGCCCTGGGCCGAACAGGGGGCGGGCCTGTGCCCCGACCGGCATGCAAGGTGGCTGGTGACGCGTCCAGGTGAGGACGCTGGCCCTGCTGGCGTGGGCTGGCACTTCCGCCAGCCGGGAGCCAGGCCGCTGCCACCCCAGGCGAGACCACAGCTCAGTCCTGCTCTCACCCTGTCACCAGGTCTGTCAAAATTCCCTGAGGCCCCCAGGCCCAGTTTGGGTGCCACACAGAGGGGAGCACGCACAGGAGGGCTGTGGGGCTCCAGGTGAGGGGTGCATTTAAGCCTGTAGGGGAAAAGAAAGGTCCTGAGGAGCGAGGCCTTGGTGGCAGCTCTGGGGCCTGGCGTGCTCAGTCCCGTCCGTGCATCGGGGCTCCCAAGCGTCTACCCACAGAGCAGCTACTGACTCATATCACATGGGAGGGGCACTGGCAGGGCCAGGATGGGAGGAGGCAAGGGGGGCCGGGGGGAGGTGACTAGGCCTCTGGGCCTCCTGTGCTCACCCGAGTCCAGTCCTCCACTGTTATCCTCATTTTTTAAAAGATTGATTTATTTATGCATACAAGCTGGGGTGCAGGCCAGAGGTGTGGGGGAGAGGATTCACCAGAGACACAGTGGGGAGCAGAACAGGTGGATCCACTGAAATCCACTGCTGAGGGGAGCAGCGGGCGAGGCAGAAGTCTGCTGTGCCACATGGGAAGCTCCCTGGCCGGGGATCGAACTCATGCTGCAGTGGCTCTGGATAGCTTCACAGGCTGAGACGTAACCGTTGCACCACCAGGGAGGCCCCTGTAATGATCATTTTAAGGAGGAGGTAAATGGAGGCCAAACAGCTCGCCAAGGTCACAAAGCTACTGGGCGGCTGGTCTTAGATTTGAACTAGGTTGTCTGCACACGTTAAAGTGCTTCCTCATCAGTGCCAGGCTGCGGGGGTGAGGAGACACCTCAGCGGCATGTGGGACTCGTCGGCAGGGGGGAGGCGTGGGAGAGGCGTGGGCCTGGCGGGCAGATAGAGGCCCAGACTCCACTGCTGGGGCCTAATGGACATGGCAGCCTCTGAGAATGCAAAGGCTTAAGGGGTGAGGATAGTTTCTGGGGGGCTTTCGGGGTCTTCCGAACAGATGAAAGCTGCGGGGCTAGGGAGGGGGGTGGTTAAGAGCCCGGAGTCTAGAGAAGCCCATGGACTAGGAGGAGGCCCCAGTGAGCAGGAGAAATTCTCAGGGGAATCGGGGTTATGAGGGCACTTGTGGCCAAGATTCAAGGCCAAGTGAAGCCTCTGCAGAAGGCAGAGGGACCTTTGGCGGGGGAGGGCGGTGGGAGGAGACTAGGACTGATGAGACTCTGAGAACACTGGAGACAGCCAGGGCCTGTTGAGCAAGGGAAGCCATGGGTAGTGTTTTTGACCCTGCTAGCCAACAAGAAGGTACTAGGGCAGTGCAGGGTTCTAGAAGACAAGGAATATTTTCTAGGGTACTGTTAAGACCCAGAGAAGAATAAAAGGCTCAAGGAGTATTCATACCAGCCAGAGAGGTGAAGCTCCAGGGTACTTTTAGGGCTTAGGAACCAGAGTTAGTCCCCTGGACTGGGTTCCAGACCCTACCAGGATAGGGGAGACCTCTGGGAGGGAGGCCTAGTGGGCAGGGAGCAGCAGCTGGCCACGTCAGAGGCCTCTCAGAGGGTGTGAGGAGGGGATGAGCCTTGGGGGCAAAATGAGAACCTGAGAACACGGGGGGCCTCAGAAAGGGGCCTGCACGAAGGAAACAAGGGAAAACAACATGGTGAATGTTAAGGCCTACTGGGGCTTTGTTGCTGGTGCATATTGTCAATGGGGAGGGGGTAGTTTCTAGAGAAATGTAGGGGCCTTGTTGGCATAGAAGGCTTCTGGTGGTAGTGTTTAGGCCAGAGTCTTATAAACAGAAACTGCCAGAAAGTAATAAGGGCAAAGAGGTATTTAAACCAGACCGTTCTCTCTCACTCGCTCTTTCTTTCTCTCTCATACAAAACACACCACACACACACACACACACACACACACACAGTGTCTGCTTTGTTCACTATTCACTGGGCCCCACAAACAATGCCATTCTCTTTTCAGGAGCCGATCTGACATAGCACATGAACCATGGCCATGGTGCATAGGCCAGAAGACAGAATTAAGGTTAGGTTAGTCAACTGCAAAGGACAGGATCCCTCCAAAGCATGGGCTTCTGCAGGATCAAGGTTTATTTCACTCCCTTATAAAACTTCCAAGGTTGATGGTCAGTGTTTGACCTGTGGCTCTCAGTCTCAGGGACCCTTATGCTTTCCGTCTTGTTGCTCCCCATCACCGCTGCATCATGCAAGATGGCGGCAGGAGCTCCAGTCTTTATGAGAAGTTCCAGGCTGCAGGAAAGAGGAAGATGTAAGAAAGAGCTCCCATGAGGCACTGTCCAGAAGCTGCACATACCACATCCACCTATGCCCATGAGCCACCTAACTGCAGGGGAAGCTGGACAATGTATTATCGTAGGCAATCCAGTGGGCATTGAAAAGCTAGGGATCTCCCTTATGAAAATGCATGTTGAAGGACTAAAAAGGAATTCTCAGCTACCCAGATTGATTAGCTTACCAGAAACACCCCAGAAAGCTCTGGAACAAGTTTACTTAGGGTATACATTATCTATCACTGCATAATGACTTACTCCCCAACTTAGCTGCTCAAGCTCCCCAACTTATCTCTCAGTTTCCAAGGGCCAGGAGTCCAGAAGCAGATTAGCTGGTGGTTCTGGGTCTGTCACAAACTGTGGTTAACCTGTTGACTAGAACAGATGTCACCCAAAGACTCATCGGGGCCTGGAAGGCCCCACGGGTGTTGGCCAGACTCAGTTTATCTCTGTGGCTGTTCCTTGCTGTGTGGCCCTCACAGGTCTGCTCACAACTGAGCAGCTGGCTTTCTTTTAGCAAGACATTCAAAGGCGAGAAAGAGAGAGACAGAGAACAGCCACCCAAGAAGAACACGAGCCTCTTTCATCACCCATTCTCAGAGGAGACACAACATCGCTTCTGCCATTTGTCTTCGGTCACATCGGCCAACCGTGGACCAATGCGGACAATGACTGCACGAGAATGTGGGGATCCCCACGGACCGTCTTGAAGACTGGCTGTGAACCATGGCAGAGAGATGAGAGCCAGGGGTCGGACCAGGTTGTCCTGGACTCAGGATAACTGCGCAGGCTCAGGAGGACCCACTGGACTGCAGCAGGTCAGAGGTTGAGGAGGACAACAGAACGATGTTGTGATTGCCTCCCGGCGCCTACCCCACGGCCCCTAAACAATTCAGAGGGACAGTTTTCCCAGCATGTCATGATGGGCACTACCGACGTGCAGCGTACAAGCCTCCCAGGTGCAAGGCCAGCACTGCTGAGCAGATGAGCCCCAGCCACGAGTTCCCACAAGGCACAATCAGGGACGTGAACACAGAGGGCTCTGCCAGCTCTCGCAGACCGCTGCTCCCTTTTTGAAGTCCCTGGTATTCCAGAGACGGACAGTCCCCACTGGCCTGTCACCTGAACTGATGGCGAGCACCAGGCAGAGGGACTGAGTCATTATAAAGGCAATTAGACGCCCACCTCCATAGCCAGATGCTGGCATGTAGGCCTTTGTGCCGGGATAACTTAGCTCTTTCAACAGGAGAAAATAATCTTTGGTCTTATTTTCTCTCCAGCTTCGGAGTGACTCAGGAAGCCGGCTTCAGTGACTTGTGCACAGAGGCTAATTTGTATGGCCATTGCCCAAAACGGGGGGAGGGGGGAGGGCCCACAGAGTTCACTGCTGGAGACAGCCAGCCATTGAATTCGCTCTTAATATTCTAGTCCACAAACCAGCAGTTGCACTAGGGCCTGAGTTTTAAAAAAAATGGGCAGAAAAACCCCACACACATTCTTTCAATTTCTAAAGGGAAATTTGACTCGAGCTGTAGAACAAAGGACGAAGAAATAGAAGTAAAAGAAAATCAAAGAAAAAGTGATTTGGATTCAAGGGGATCAGATGTTTCATTTATTGCAGGTTGGAGACCTTCAATCAGTCAAATGAAAGGAACATTTGTATTAAAATACCTACGAGGCAGAGAGAAAGCCTTGATGGGGCGCGGGAGAGTTAAGTTACAGCAATCTTGCTGAGAGATATGAACCCACCTTCGAGGCTATCTGTTCCCAATATTGAAGGTTTTCTGTGTTACAAACCTGAGATGAAAGGAACTTGTTTTGACGTCTTGGATCTGGAAGCCAGACTCCAAGGTTAGCAGCATTCTCGAAGTGGGCGCTGCAAGGATGACAGGAAGTCGAGGATGGCGTGAAAATATAGCTACTTTATTAAAATGGAAAGATGTTCATGCTGCGCTGAGGATCCAAATCACCCATGTGAGCAGCACGTGGATGGTGATTTCTACGGGGTGGGAAGCAGCCCGCGACTGGGCATCGGAGGACCCGAGATGCTGTCCTTTTCTCTGTCCCTGGCGTGGTCAGCCCCTGATTCCTGGGATTTGGCTTCTGGTTCCCAGTGCCAGGCAGATATAACAGCAGGTGTTCCAGAGTCAAAAAATAAAGGCAGGTCCTCCCTGGCAGCGCAACGGGTTAAGTCTCAGCCTCTGAAGCTGTCTGCAGCCACTGCAGCACAAGTTCAATCCCCGGCCAGGGAGCTTCCCACTTAGCACAGCAGACCTCTCCTGTCTCCCTGTTGCTCCCCTCAGCAGTGCACTTCAGTAGATCTGCCTGTTCTGCTCCCCACTCTGTCTCTGGTGAATCCTCTCACCACCCCACACCTCTGGCCTACACCCCAGTTCTTGTGTGCATAAATAAAGAAATCTTTAAAGAAAAATGAATGCAGGGGTGAATAAGTGAACATGACTTTGGGTAAACCCTATTCCTCTGTGGGTCTACCCGTGACAAAACAAGGGGGTTGGACTAGCTGGAGATTCTCCAATAGGATGGGTACCATGAGGGTTGAGTTTGAGTGATAAACACAAGTTTAAATAAATCTACCGATGAGCAGATGGAGAAAGGTAGCCCTTTGTAACTCTCTTTTCCACCTCGGATTCCCTCTAGGGAAAGTCTCAGGCCAAAGCTGATGTGTCTTGAATATGCCTCCCAGTTTCAAAACACTCTTCATAACAAAAAGGTGGGGGGGAGCTTTAGGGCCACACCCCGCCATAGTCAGTGGTGCGCAACCTAATGTAATAACAAGATTTCTCCCCTTTGCACTTATTTCATACTTACCTGGGACAGGTTTTTTCAAACCAAAGTCATTTAGGTCTCTCTATCAAGATGTTTGCCTTTTTGCAGAACTGTTATTTTTCTGCCTCAATTTGTGTTTGTTTGCATACTTTTGTCTGGCAAAGAGATGTTAACAAACCAGTTCTGTCAAAGAAAAACTACCATTACTTGCCATAAATAGGTTCAGGAACTTTCCCAAGGTCACCCAGAAAGTCATGTCCATAACCACTATGCCTACTGCTTCCAGGGGCCATTGATTTGCACCTTAAAGATAGTTTATGGGAATGGTGGTTATTTCCATCAAAAAAATGTGTCTTCCCTTATTCTCCAAACATAAGGCGCACTCCAACTTCATATTGCTTCCGCATTTGTTAAAGCTGTGAATATATAATAATGCCCCTCAACATAGGGAACATACAACGAGCAGGTATAATACCACATAACAACTTCTCTCCCATTCTATTATTGGGGGCATCTTGGGGAATGGTGGGGAGTGTGAAAAATTGGGAAGAAGAGGTTGTTTAATGCCTCCAGATGTTCTAATACATGAAAAGAAACAAAAAATTTAGACTTAGTTATGAAGCCTAACAATTTCCATGTGGACTCTAACTTATAAATACCTGTATGGGGCAAATACTTGTTTTGTAAAACATGAACGTGAAACCTCCTGGGAAAGGCAAAGCTGGAGAAAAGTCCCTTGGGATCTGGTCTAAGATCATGTGTGATCTGAAACAAGCTCTTAGATTTCTCTCTCTGCCTTGAATCTAAACCTGTAAGAAGGATATAAGAAATATCGTTATTTGTTCTTCAACTTTCAGTGACAATTCCTATATATTAAATAAATAGTGGGCCAGATGGTAGATTTAAAGATTAAATGAAAAATACACTCATAAAAAGAGACGGAAACAGTGAACTCCAGATCCATGGCATAAAGACTGTGGTGAAATAAGACCACAAGTGCACAGAGGGAAAAGCCAGTGGTTCTGCTTGGAAGAGGTGACATTTCATCAAGCCTGGGAAGCCACCCGTGATTCTCCCCGGCAACGAGGGCAGAAAGAAAAGGGCTTTTTCTTGATATCAAAGTGCTCTGTGTACCAACATCACATGAATCTTTTATGAGTTAAAAAAAAAACCCATGCACACCCATAAATAGTTTGGAGAGTGTGCAAAGGGATACTACAAACCCAAAAATACATCTGTCTTGCATATTAATCACAGACCTACCTTACAGCAGAACCAGAGTCAGTGTTTTACCCCTTGAGCTTTCCCCCCTCCTTTGCTGGAAGCACCAGTGTCCAGGAGCCCAGGCTAGGGGCACCCATGGACTGCAAACAAGTGGGGTACCTGCTTTAAAATGGGGATCCTGCCATCCACCACAAAAAACAAAGGTAGCAGACTCTTAGCATGCTAGATCTTTATAGGAATTAGTGTGCATAGAGAGGGAGGAGAAAAGAGGATATTAGGTTCCCAATAAAATGCTCCAAACCACCCATCTCCTTTTAGGCAAATGTCCAGCCAGGCCCACTGAGGCTGGAAAGTTTGCTGTAAGTCTAGGACACTTTCTGGTGGGGAACGTGAGAGGGGAGGAAAAGGCCAAGCAAGTCTGGGCCAAAAGGAGAAAAATCAAAGTACAAATCAGGATAACGGCTGCCATTGTCTCTGCCAAGGGGAGCCTCCCCGCGTGTCTCTCACCCACATGTCTCTCAAGTGTCTCTACAAGTCTCTTCACCCCGAGTCCCTGGGTTCAAGCCCAAGCTAGAGAACCAAGAGAACCCCCCAGCCACTTGCCTTCCCTACAGCTTCACCTGGCCACTCAGCTCCACCCCCAGTTGCCAGCAGCTAATCCAAGGAGACTGCATGGAAGTGGGGGCAGAGACCACCCCCCAACTGAGTCATCTGCACCTCTTCCTTCTTCCTCACACTCTACACGCAATCCAGGGAGGTGCCCCTCAGATCAGCCTGTCCTCCCCCTCCACCCACAGGCCAGTGCCTCTGCTCTGGGGCTTCTGCTGTCTTCTCTCTGCTCCTCCTGTCCCTCTTCCACTCCATCCATGTCTGTTTCCAAAACCCAGAACTGGCCACGTTGTTCTCTGGCCCACCCTTGGCCTCACCAGTGTAGCCTGGACCTCGTGGTCCTTGCCTTTCTGAGCTGCCAACTCTTCCTGCCTCACCATCAGTACTCCCGGGGCTCACAGCACTACAACCATGCCCCCCAAATGCTCCCCAGAACCCGTCTGGCACTTGTCCCTTTGGACAAGCTCAGGTCCCCCTTCTTCTGGACGTATTCCCTGACTATCATTGCACTGCCCCCCCCCCCCCGCCCCTTCCTGCCCTACGGGCCACAGCGAGCTGGGGACGTGAGCTGGAGCATTGAAACTAGCAAGGTAGGTGGCCTCCCTGGTGGTGCAACGGGTTAAACACAGCGCTGTGGAGTTTGTGATCTGGGGTGGGGGGAGTTTGATGCCCAGCCAGGGAGATTCCCACATGGCGCAGCAGACCTCTCCTGCCTCGCCCACTGCTCCCCTCAGCAGTGTATTTCCATCGATCTGCCTGTTCTGCTCCCCACTCTGTCTCTGGTGAACCCTCTCACCGCCCCACCCCTTTGGCCTGCACCCCAGCTTGTATGCGTAATAAATAAATCTTAAAAAAAAAAAAAAACTAGCAAGGTAGGAGGGGTCTTGAAAATCAGGGAGGAAAAACCCTACCAAAAAGTCCTTTGTGCAAAAGCCTCAACCCCTGGAACTCTCGCACCAGCCGTGGAGACCCACGCTTGGAAAGAAAGAGAAAGCAATTTCACACGTTGGAAAAAAGCCCGGGGCAGAAGAAAATGAAAGGCCACCAGTTGGCAGTAGGTGCTACGGAGGCTGAGCAGGAAACCCAGATCACATGGGAGGCCCCGCTTCTGGGCAGCATCTGGGCCGCAGCCTCAGCAGCCCGACACTCGCAGAAGGGCGGGCGCGGCTCGCCAAGGGCCCAGCATCACGCGGACGCATGGTCAGGGCCAGCAAGGGGGGCGGGGCGGCCTGGCTGGTGGGGAGCTTCAAGGCAGAGCAGACTCCACTGTGTCTGTGTCCCCCACCGCGGGGACAGCGCGTGACGGGGGCGTGTGCCTTTCTGCCTTGGACACACACATCAGGCAAAGTCTGACTTAAGCACCTGTGCCAGGCAGGCGACAAGAGGGAAAACTCCAAGCGGTGCAGACGAGAATGAGCGCATTGTGGCCACAACACCCAACACGCCCTCTGCTCGACTTCAGCGCACGGTTGCCAAATCCACTGATTTTTCTAGCGATGTCAGATATTGGAATTTTCAGGGAAATCTTCCATTATTAAAATGCTTGCACAGTCTTTGAAAATATTGTATAGTGCAAAAAAGCGGGGCACCTGTGTGTGAACTCTGATAGATGGATCAGCTGAGACTCGTGAACTTGGAGCAAATAGCGTGGCCCGAAATCTGCAGCACTTCAGTTCTCTGCTAGATGATTGAGATTCTGTCCAGAGCTGGACTTTTCTTAACATTTGACCCTGCTGAGGTGCGGTTTCTGTACACGATAATCTTCACGAGTATTTCTCTGGGCACTTCCGTGCCTGTTTTATGTGAAAGCAATGTCCACATGACCCTTTTTATTTTTATAAATGTTAACAACCAGAAGAGTTCTTAGACACCAGCTAGTCTTGTCTCCCCTCCACGATTTTGCAGCTTGGGAAACTGAGTCCTGGGAAGAGACAAGCGGTGCAGCCCCATAGAGCGAGCTGGACCGGCCAGCCTAGGTTGTATTTACACATCGCGCACACTCCGAGGCTGTGTTTGTGTTCTTCCCGTCCTGGAGAAAAAGCCCACCAGGTTGCCAGATGTGCTCGCGGGAGCCGAGGAAGTGGTTTCCCGGCGATGAGAAGCAAGCCCGGTCGTAATCTGGCGTCCCCATCAGCCTCGCCTTTCCGCCCAAGGAGATAAGAGGCCAGCGTGGAGGAAACTGACGCACAGTCACGCGCCGCTGGACTGGTCCCAGCGCCTCCTTTCATCCATGGGCTCGAGAGGGCGTCCCTCCTCCTCTCAGACACGTGCAAAGCGCCCCCCCCCCCAGCCCTTCTGCCCATGTGTGAGGGAGAAGCAGCTAGCTGGATTTGGCCGGTGGTGTCCTCTCCCCTTTCCTTCCATTTCTTAAGAGGCGCCCCTTCTTTGAGACTTCTATTGAAAGAAAGCACCTAAATGGCCTCCGTGGTGGCTCAAGGGGTTAAGTTTCAGCGCTATGAAGCTGTCCAGAGCCACTGAAGCAGGAGTTGGATACCCGGCCAGAGAGCTGACCCACATGACACAGCAGACCTCTCCTCTCTCACCCGCTGCTCCCCTCAGCAGTAGATTTCAGTCACTCTGCCTGTTCTGCTCCCCACTCTGTCTCTGGTGAATCCTCTCACTACCCCACACCTCTGGCCTACACCCCAGCTCTTGTATGCATAAATAAATAAATATTTTTTTAAACAGAAAGCAAGCTCCAAAAACATGCATTTCTGGTATATGAGCCAGCTCTCGCCTTTCTCTAGAGAAGCTGCAGAAGAGAGGGGGCGCAGAGTGCTGTTTGGCCAGCGGGACTCCTCAAACAGCTCAGGTGACACCTCCTGAGAAGCCTCATCCCTGGAAAGTTGCCCTGGAGCTTCCGGGACCTCCACCTGCCTGCGCCTTTCTTGTCCCATATGTCTAAGCTCACGTCAGCACAGACCTTGCCCTGTTTCCATGCTGAACAATATGCACTTTTGCATGCCTGTGTTTGCATGTAGTTGTGGGAGAGAGAGGGGAGCGGACAGCACCTACTATGTGCTCACATTCTCCCAGCCATCACCTATCCTGGGAAGTAGCTTTCATCTCCATTTTTCCATATGAAGACCCGGAGGCTCTGCCTCGCCTCTCCGCCACGGCCCTCATCACCTTCTGCTCATGTCCACTCCTTTCCTAATCAGTGTCATCTCCACGTGCTGCGTCCCAGTGTTGGGACAGCTGCTCATTGCTGGCACACCTAGGTGGGACTGTCACACGGTGCAGTCTGTGCCGGGATGCCTGTCTGGCCTTAGAAACTCCTGGAGATTCACAGGTTGCTGCCAAATACTCTTTTCCTAGAGAGATGTGGCCTCAGGATAGAGCCCCCCTCTGCCCTGGCGACTGGAATATAAGAGTGTTGGCTCTGGAGTGAAATACACTGGGGTGTCCCTGCTGGTGGGGTGACTTGGGCTGGGGGAGCAGCCTCTCTGCCCATCAATGGTAGTATTAGCACCCTAAGGAGTGAGTATTAGCACCCTAAGGGGTGCCTACAGCGTTGAGCAGTTGCAGGATAGACTGATACAGCAGAGTTTGGAGACTAACAGGGACCTGAGCTGATACTGAAAGTGACTGGATGATGTTCGCCTAAGACATTTGACAGCAGGGACCCACCGTACACACACCATGCCCTTGAAGTGCTTTGTGCTCTTCTGATTACATTGAAAGTCTCCATTGAGACACATGCCTGTGTCTTTAGTGCCAGTACAAGCTGATTATTTTTGCAGTTTTCTCTGTGTTTTAACAAAGATAGAGAAGACTGCAATCTCTGCGTCTATTCCAGCAGCCCCACTGAGGTAGAACTTAAGAAATATTTTCTTTCAATTGAAGTAATTTGGAGGGCTATAGCTCTTCTACTTTCAGTAGTGATATAAAATTCACCTTGTAACTAAATGGATTTAAGTGCTGGAAGCAAGTCCATTGAAAGGGAAAATGGCACTGAGTAGGTAATAAACTGATAGAGAAGCTTCAATATGATTCAACTATGAACAAAATTATAAAAAAAGTCAAAGGATAAAGGAGCGGATTAGCACAGAGATCGTGAGTGCCATTTTGGTATCAATTCAAGACCTTCTCGACCCGTTCTCCAGTCGTTCCATCAGCAGAAGAAACAAAGTTTGCACAATACAGGCACGGCCAGAAGCCTGGCTCCTCTCTGAGGCTGGTGGCAGGGCCCTGGGGCGCCATCGCTCTAGGCTCAGCTCTGTTCCATGCCCTTTTTGTGCCTCTGTTTCCTCATCTGAAACAAGTGGGACAAGCTCTCCCCTGCCAACACTGTCTCTGGTGAATCCTCTCACCCCCCATACTCTGGCAATCTTGTAGAGCCCCTCATTGTCCTCTATCACTGTCCTCTAACACTGTCTCTGGTGAATCCTCTCACCCCCCATACTCAGGCAATCTTGGCAATCTTGTAGAGCCCCTCATTGTCCTCTATCAAGTTCAAAGTCAGATTCTCCAATAAGAAGTCATCTCAGGTAGCCCTTGGCTTCCCGGAGGAAAACTGTTGGATGCAAAGAATCTCTGGGGTCAAATCTGAATTTCAATTGCTCAGCTGAAAAATGCTGCTCCTGATAATACTAACCCCATAGAGTCTGTCCATGCAATTAAGGTTTGCAATGGCTCATAGAATGTGGGAATGTTACCCTGAGGTGAGGGTGGGTGGTACATGGATAAAGCACTGAGTAAAACCGGTTCACAAGTACATTTTCCAGTGGCATCAAGAGGAAGGCTATGTTTGTTTGGTGTTTTAATATTTCTTTCTAAACAACAACAACACAACACCCTCCACCATCCATTATACCCCTTCCACCCTTACTCCCAGCTCCCATACGTTCCACCTCTAGTAACGTCATTTCAGTTTTCAATGTTCACTAGTATATTTTGTTTCGTTCATTTATCCACTTAATTGCCTTATACTGCACATAGAGGGAAAATCACCCAAAGTTCATCCTTTTTAAAAAAGATTTATTTATTTATGCATACAAGAACTGGGGTATAGGCCAGAGTATGGGGGGTGAGAGGATTCACCAGAGACAGTGTGGGGAGCAGAACAAGTGGATCTACTGAAATCCACTGCTGAGGGGAGCAGTGGGTGAGACAGCAGAGGTCTGCTGCGCCATGTGGGAAGCTCCCTAGCTGGGGACCAAACTCGTGCTGCAGTAGCTGTGGATAGCTTCATAGTGCTGAGACTTAACGCCTTGCACCACTAGGGAGGCTCCAAAGTTTATCTTTTTGACTAATTTTGCTTTACATAAGCCCCTGGCATTCCTCCCATTTTTCTGTAAATGACAAAACCTCATCTGTCTTTATAGCTTTATAGTATTCCATTATGTGGATATACCACATCTTCTTTATCTGATCCTCTATCAGTAAGCACTTAGGTTGCTTCCATGCCTTAGCTGTGGTAAAAACTGCAGTATATATTGTGGAGCACATAATTGAGTTAATTATTTCATATTCTTCAGATAGATGCCCAGAAGTGGGATTGCTGGATCAGAGGGTCGCTCTATTTTTAGCTTGTTGGGGAAGGGCTGACCACTTTCCAAAATGGCCGCCCCAGATGCCTCAAGATAGTGCTCAGTTTAAAGATGTCTCTGACCCCTGCTAGACAACCCTTTACTGAACCAGAGAGCAAGCCTTATGTTCTTGGTAGCAGCGTGACCCATTGGGATCTCAGCAAGACGCGTACGGAGAGACCAATAATATGTCCCCAGCTGAGTCCTGGGGACAGAACAGGGACTACAGGGGCAACAATACTCAAGGTGGGTGAGCCTTCAAGTGATCTTCCCAGGTGATGCAGACCTGGGAATTGCACAGACCCAAGGAAGGACAATTCCCCCAGTATCTGATGAAGGTCTTAGCCTCGTTTGTGACGAGCTCCCCTCCCGTGAAGCCTCAGTACCAGGATGAAGTGTTTTTAAAATGAAATGTACTCATTTTCATGATCTGAAAATACCAGGGTTTTTTTAAAATTCTGATAAAATATACACAGCATAAAATGTATCATTCTAACCCTTTTTAAGTACACCATTCTGTGGCATTTAAGCACACGTTATTATGTAACCACCACCATTATCCTCTTCCAAAACTTTGTTTGTCTGCCCAAACTCTTTACCCCCCCCCCCACTTTAGCCCTGGCACCCACACTCTCTGTCTCTGTGAATTAGACTCCCCTAGGGACCTTGTAGAAGGGAAACCTGACAGCACCGACCTTCTGCGAATGGCTTCTTCTACTGCTTACAGTCTTAAAAAGTCATTCCAGAATAATGCCTTTGTAGGCATAAAGTAACAAACACAATCATAAAGAAAGCAAATTATATTCAATGACAGTTATCCAAATAATTTTAAAAGATGTTGTAATCCCATGCCTTAATTAATCCTTAAATAACAAGAGATGGGGATGGATCTGATATTTATTATAATTACAAGATACTAATGAGTTAGTTATAAAATATCCTATAATGACTATAATGGGATATTAAATATCCATGATTTCTATTGATGGCAAAGACATAAAAGGCACATGTAGTGTTGATACAGTTGTGGTTTTGTTGCCTGCATTCAGAATCGGAGGAAATGCTAAATTTCTATTAGAAATGAGTTATGGATGAATAAGTGGGTGGGTGAGTGGATGGATGGATGGATGGATCGATCGATTGATCGATGGATTGATGAATCGATGGATCGATGGATCAATCGATGGTTGGTTGGGTGAGTGGGGAGGTGGATGGGTGGGTGGGTGGGTAGATGGATGAATGGATAGATAGAGAGAGAGAGAGACATAGATAAGAGATAGAGATACACACGCACACACGCACGCACGCACACATTTCCCATCCAAGCTCACAGACTTCCTAATTCTACACCTCCCTCCCCAGTGTGGATCTTTCCAGAGTCTATTGCTCAATGGAGCCCAAGTTAAGAAGTCCCTTCCCCCACTGAGAGAAGGGGCATTTCTATTCTCCATCAGCTTTTTCAGGCTTGGTTCAGAGGTGGAACAAAGGCCAGACAAAGGCCCATCTTCAAGGACCAGACAAAGGCCATCCATTGTCACGGACAATGACTGGTTTCTGGACACCAGGCCACCTTCATCAACCCCCAGTAGCACCCAGATTCCTGTCCTAGCCTCAGCCTGTGGAAGGGGTGATTCCGATAAAAGACAAGCCTGTTTTTTTCTCTGAAGGCCATCCCATTTGGCCTCATGGCTCATTTCTATTTGCTGTGCATCAAAGCACTCTGGGGGTGAGGGCCCTGTCTGGGACACAAGAGCCCCCCAACATGTGTAGACAGAGGTGTTCTAGCCCGGAGAGGAGACTCGCCGCCCACCAGCCTGTTGATAGTAGTTGTTTAATTTTTCTCATCTGCAAACAGGCTTTGGATCGCCAACCTTTCATTAAGATGCAGTTTTCTTTTCAAAAGCAGTGTGTTCTAATAAATACCATGTGAGCTGGGGTGGGGGTGCTGCAGAAATTATAACTGCAGCTGAAAAACCATGAGACTTGCAGCGGCTAACCATGAAGGCCTCTGCAAGGGAATAGTTTCCATGTGCTTTGGGGAGGAGGACACGCCTCGTGGACCGTGTTCCCTGGCTTCAAAGCCAAGTCACCGGGCCGTGGAGTCCGCCTGCTGTGCACAGGGATGACAGGCTGAGGCAAGGCAATGGCTTGGGCGACATCTGTCCCAGCTTTGCAGGACTACAAAATCAAGATGGCACAGGAGATGAAGTGAGACATATTCTTACTGTATCTGAGACCCCCCTGACTTTGGGAAGGGGAGCTCCTGGGAAAGAACAGATTTCTGCAGATTGAAATGTCTTGGTGACATCCCTGTGAGTCCCCGCCACTGCCCACCGAGAGGGCCCAGACACCATCCAAGCTAGCCAGTTACATCTGAATTTCAGGTCAGTGATAAATAATGCTTTCATATCGAGTGTGTCCCATGCCAAAATATAAAAAACATTATCATTGCTTATCTGAAATTCAATTTGAACAGAGCACCCTGTATTTTTATTGGCTAAATCTGGCAGCTCTACCCCTGCTCAGGCTGGATTCTGGAACCTGCCCTCAGTGCCAACCAGCATTTTCAGGTCTGCTTAGAGACATCTCTACAGTCAATGCGATGGCTAACTCTGAACTCTGGATTCTCAAAGACTCAGAGTAAATTACAACTCAGACATGTCACTGCCTGGTGGGTTGAGCTCAAGGGGGTTCCTCAGCCCCCCAGAGCCTCATCTTTGTCTTCTGCAGAATGGGAGACTAGAAATTAGCCATAGCCAATGGTACGACTCATGCAGGTTAAAAAATGAGCCCTTCCCAGTTGTGTCTGTGAATACACAGTTGTTAAGTAGGCGGCCCCTGCCCCCTCCAGCTTGTCACCCAGGCTGCTCCTCTCCAGCCTCCCCACAGCCCCACCTCTCTTCCTCTTGCAACAAGCCCCTGGCTTAGCCAGGTCATCTACTGCTTTGCCTCTTTCTGAGGAGCAGGTGTCCTGGTTGATGAACGCTCAGCTATTAACGCTCACTTCAAAAGACTGCTGAAAGGGTTAAATGAAATGATGCAGAAGAACTGTGTGACCCAGGACCTAGCCTGTAGGTCACGCACTCGGGGAACGAATGAGTGAATGAATGAGCCCATATGTTACTTATAATGGCCGTTTCTGTGCTTTCAAGAAAAATTGAGTTGAGGAGTCGTTGGAAAGGATTTTTTGTTCAAAAATATGCCTTTCATCCACTGCCACAAAGCTTGGAATGACACCATTAGCTTAGCCATCTTTTAGAAATGAGCTAAGGCTTATCCAGGTATTTCTTCAAGCCCACTCTTTTAAGCTGGAATGAACCAAGGTCATTCTAAGAGAGTAAGCATAGCGCCAGGTGGGGGAATGGTAAAAAGGAGATTCTAAAAGAAGCCGAAAGGGGACCTGGGCCTTGCCAAAGAACCCGGTAGCCCCCTTTAAAACTTTGTAACAGGCTGGCTGGGCAGGAAATTGTTCTTCTGTGTTAGTTGCACATTGGTGTTGCTGCCTGAATCAGAAGGACAAAGTGCATAAATATTAATTGACCGTCTCATTCAAATAAACTCTGATAAGGAAATAGGATTCCTTGATGCTGCCTAATGCCAAGCAAAGCTAAAAATCTTTCTTATATTGTTGGTCAAGGATTTTCAGTTGGGTAGATGAGAATGTGTTCCACAGATCTACAAAGCGTGGCTGGTAAAACAAAGCCTCAAAATATCCAGGGGCAAAAACCGTAGCTGAGACTGTATCTATTCATATACACAAATTGGTTCTACCAGTTGGGTTCACATTGACTGCCTTGCATCTGGGGGTACCTCTAGATCAGCAGTTGGTTGAATTCAGTCCACCTACCTGTTATTTGGGGGGATCGTTGGTGAGAACTGTATGGTCTAAATTATTTTCTCTGAAACATAATAAACACAACCTAGAATAATTTGATTTGGCTCAGTTGGGAAGAATAGAGTCTAAGGAATGAAGAAGGAAACTTCTAGAAAAACAAGGGTTAACATTCTGCCATATTTCCTCCAATATCAATATTTGTGACTTATTAATTATCAATGGATGATCACTAAAAGAGGGTTTTCCCATCAGGGTCTAATTAGTTTCATTGTTTTGTCTCTGAGTTCTATTGTATTCCACTCTACCCATCCGATGGGCTGCCTGTTTTAATTAATTTTGCACTGTATTCAAAGGTTTTGCTTTTGTGCCTCTCCGTTTGATTTGAATTCCTTTTTTGCAAATAAATAAATAACTATCAAAGCTAATGAGGCTCTGAAGATTTGAGATGTAAATATCATATGCAGATTCCTTTTCGGGTCCCAGCTCAGCGGAAGACCAAAAATAACACTTGGAAGTTTGATTAAGAAATCTCAGGCTCCCCCTTCCATGCCTCCCACCAGACAAGCTTTCTGCTGGCAATTTCAGTTATTTGACAAAAAAAACATGCCCCCCACACTCAAAACCCCAGAAGCAAGTTCCCTTCAAGAACAACTCAGATGGGTACAAGATTGTGCTGACTGCTATTTAAGACCCACCTTCAATTGATGAATTCAAATCTATCCAGAGAGGTTTCCATGTGTGCATGTGTGTGTGTGTGTGTTGATACACACTCACACACACAAACTCACACTCCTTCTATATACACACATTCACACTCACATGCACACACTTCTACATACACCGCCCTCAAACCTCCTCACATACACCAAACACACACGCTCACACACTCACTTGCATACACATGCACACTCACCAAATTGTAACACGTTTACACACCAACCCTATTCACACACACGGACGCTCTCCCACAAACACACACACACTCACAAAAACAAATGCACAACACATATTTTCATGCACACACACATGCTCGTCTGCACATTCACACATGCACACAGTCCCAAGGTTACACACATACACACACACACACACACACACACACGCACATTGTCATATGCCCAACACATGCACAAGTGTTGACCAGTCAAGGTTTCCAGCTTCAAACCTATGCCCCTGGGTTTGCGCCCCATCTCCCACCTACTCCCCAAAGACATCTCTGCAAGGACTTCCCAAGACACCCTTTCTCTTAAGTATTTGCAGGGCTGCCTGGAGTGCGGTTATTAAACTGTATCCGAGGCGCCCTTCCGTTGTGCAATCTGCTTTCGCTGTGATATTTGTATCTTTTCCTGAGAAAGTCTGATTCATTTCCCAGAAATTCTCATCTGCTATTAATCTTGCAGGATATAGTTAGTGTTGTGATATTTTCAGCTATTGTTTTCGGGTGGCGGGGGGAGGGGAGGGCGGATTTCAAATCACTGTCCCCCGGGCGTGGCTGAGATTACTCTGTGCTTATAAGCAGCTCAGAACCGCGACAGCATTTCTATGCAAGGGACTTGCAATCATGTTTCATTAATTCGACGTGAATGAAGCCTCATTTCTGGCCTTGAGGAGCTTAAGATTTATGTGAAATTAATAACAGAACAGATGTCTTCACAATTTGGTTCCTCTGGAAAAAAAAAAAAAAAGGACCTGATTACTTTGAAAACTTCAATGCTTTCAAATGCAGGCCCGGGAGTTTTCCCTCCAGGGTAAAGAGCTATGCCTCGATATCGTCCACATCTCAGAACTAAGTGGAATTTAAATGTCAGATTTATATTAAATAGTCATATTCCCCATTATGACATATAATAAACAACAGCTTATTACTTTCATTAATAAGATGTGTTGGACATTTAAACTAAAGCTTCCGAGATAAAGCCGGTGCCTCCTAAGCAGAGACGCTGGGGAGGGGCGGGGAGCAGGCAGGCAGTCTGGTTTTTAGCTTGGTTTCTGATAATTTAATCATCGATTCCTCATAGGAAAACAAAACGCATCTGTGCTCCCACAAAACTCCCCACTTGATAAAGGAGTCGCGTCATCTTCCGCAGCCCGGGGTGCCGGGAGCCAAAGGCAAGCCACTTCATAGGCCATTTTAAGTCCCTGTCGCTTCATTTTCTTCTCTGTCTTGCGGAGCAGCCCTCTCCTTCATGGGGTCTCCGTCACTGGGCACCTCTCTGGCTGAACCTCCAAGCTCCTTGGGCGTCACTGCCTGGTGGGGGGGAGACGGTGTCTGAGTTTTACTTCTCAAAATCTGAAGCAAGGGCCTCCCTGGTGGCGCAGAGGATTAAGCCACCGCAGCACGAGTTCGATCCCTGGCCAGGGAGATTCCCACATGGCGCAGCAGACCTCTCCTGTCTCCCCGCTGCTCCCCTCAGCAGTGTATTTCAGTAGATCCCCCTGTTCTGCTCCCCACTCTGTCTCTGGTGAATCACCACCCCCACACCTCTGGCCTACACCCCAGCTCTTGTATGCCTAAGTAAATAAATCTTTTTTAAAAAATCTGAAGCAGGAAACAGAAGGGGAAGATGCCCACAGGGAAGAACCCACTCCGGTTGTTCTGGGAGGGACAGGATGACAGAATGAAGACTCCCAGCCTGGCCTGGAGGTCCCCCTTGGGCTCAGCACGTTAATGAGGTTTGCAGCCGAGAGGGGTGTTAAAAGCCCAGGCTTAGGACATTAGGAGCTAGAATGAGGCCCCTGCAATCACCGTGGTGACCTTCCCCTTTATGCCAAACCTAGTGTGTCCGTGAACCTGTCCCTTCCCCACTGTCCCCAAGGAGAAAGCCACAGCGTCGCTCAAGTCCTCAGAAAGCACCCCGCTTTGACAGTCTCCACTGAAGCGAATGTTTGGCCTGCTTGTCCTCTCTTCCTCCCTCCTTTCAAACCGGAGGCAGTTAGGGGACCCCTGCTCCAGTGACCTCTGCTGATGGACCCAGAGATGGCAGCAGGCTCGTGGGGGAGTGGCCTTTCTGAAGGGTGTGGCCTCGGGCAAGACAGTCCGCCCCACTCTCTGTGCATCCGAAGGGGGGCTGAGGGCCCCCCCTCCAGGGCCACCGGGACAGTGCCAGCTGTTGGGTGTGGCTCCCAGGTCTGTCTTCCACGCCTGCCAGGCCCTGGGGCATGGCCTACAGCGCCTGGGCAGCCGGTGAGAGCTGAGAAGGACTTTAGGGCTGCAGGCTCCGCGCCGGTCGGCAGAGGACTGTCCAGATCGCCTCTGCTCCTGGCTGAGAGCAGGCTGTGCGCGGCCTTGGGCCATGCGGGGGGCTGGCCCCACCCAAGGAGGCCGGGTGGCTCAGGGTTCGGCAGCTGTCACCCCAGGGCGCTGACCAATGGCTCTGCGGACAGTGCCACCCCTGCCCCCTCTTCACGGAAGCAGAAATAGGGCATCTTAGGTGAGAGCTCAGGTGGGGCGTCAGGGTCACCGCAAGCCCATGAGCCCTTCCCTGGAACAGTTGGGGGCCAGATGTTGGGGGTGTTCAGAAATGTTCAGATTTAAAAAGACTCTGCAGCGCGAGGACCATTTCTTCCAGGCCCTCCTGAGGGGGCTGGGCCGGCAGCACAGCGGGCCCATTAGGCCCCTCGGCCGGGGGCCCAGTGAACCGGCTGTTCTCTGGCTGAGGGGGCAGCCCCGCTAGAGGCCTTGTGACCCACTTTCCTCCAGCCTCTCCAGCTCGCTCCAGGGAGGCTCCAGGGATCCCTAAAGCTGCGTGTGGGCGTCCTGAACTGAAAAGCCCAAGAGGTCACTGCTGATGCCAGCTCTCTCCGCGCCGCAGGGCAGAAACCCGAGTCAGGTAGGTGCAAGAAAATGGGAGCAAAACGGGAAGTTTGCTGGGCCACGGAACTTCCAATACGATCCCCTGGCTCCTGACATGTCCCTAGGACTCAGTTTCTCCTCTCATCCTGCTTCACATGGATGGAGAGGGCTCGCGACTCAAACAGACGCTTCCCTCAAGGGAGTAAAATGGCTGCCAGAAGCGCCACCCCACAAGCATCTGGGAAACAGCATCTACTAATGGCCCAGAAATCACAACGAATGCCCCTGGGCCCGTCCCCCAGCCCACAGTGGCCAAGATTTACACGTCCACTTGGATTCCTCTTGGCCGAGGAGTTGGCCTTGAGAATGGGGGAGATGAATGGAGCCCAGGTGGGAGGCCAGACTGCGTTGTGCGTTACCATGGCGACCTCGCTGCACCTTCTCAGGTCAGCAGAGGGGATGGTGAAACTTACAGAGGAGGGGAGACCTGGTGAGGTCACACGGTCAGGCACTGGGGAGGCGAAGACGCTCACCCAGTTGTCTCTCACTTTAGGTGTATCTGCTGCACCTGAGGGCGCCAGAAGAGGCAGCAGGTGGGACCCAGCAGCCAGGGCTGCTGCCGCCCCAGGGTGCACACAGAACGGACTCCAAAGCCTGTGTCTCCTCACTCCTGAGGCCAAATGCTAAGGGGGGAATTGATGAGGAGAGTCAACACTCTAAAAAGCACCCCAGTTGCACAAAAGCTCTGAGGGTCACAAATCTTTTTTTGTTTGTTTTATATATTTTTTATTTATACCTTTTACATTATTGTGTATTCCCCGTGGGTTACCCACCATCAATTCACCCGTGAAACGTCACCATAGTCCCTTGTGCTCTTCCCCCTTTTTAAACCCTTATTCTCCCCCTTCCTCGCCGAATGTCTCTCATTTGTGGTTGCGTGCTAGTTTCTGTTTTGGTTTTGTTGTTGTTATTATTTTCTCCTCCTGTTCTCTTATTTGGCTCCCTTATATTCCTCCTATAAGTGAAACCATTTGATATTTTTCTTTTTCCTCCCGGCTTATTTTGCTGAGCATGATCCCTTCTAGCTCCATCCATGTTGCTGTGAATTGCATGAGTTTATCTTTTTTGATTGCTGTATAGTATTCCATTGTGTATATGTACCACACCTTCTTGATCCAGTCATCTATTTTTGGGCATCTGGGTTGTTTCCATATTGTAAACAGTGCTGCAATAAACATAGGGGTGCACATATCCTTTTGGATTAATGTTTTTGCATCCTTTGGGTAGATTGCCAGAAGTCGTATTGCTGGGTCATATAGAAGCTCCATTTTTATCAGTTTGAGGGACCTCCGCACAACTTTCCATAGTGGTTGGACCAGTTTGCATTCCCACTGGCAGTACAGGAGAGTTCTTTTTTTTCCACATCTTCGCCAGCATTTGTTGTTGCCTGTTTTTTTTTAATGTGCGCCATTCTCACTGGTGTAACTTGGTTTCTCATTGTGGTTTTGATTTGCATTTCCCTGATTATAAGTGATGTTGAACATTTTTTCATTGGCCATTTGCATTTCCTCTTTGGAGAAGTGTCTTTTTAGCTCTTCTGCCCATGTTTTGACTGGATTGTTTACTTTGTTTTTGTTGAGTTGTGTGAGCTCTTTGTAGATTTTTGTGATCAGTCCCTTAGCAGTTGTATTGTGTGCAAAAATTTTCTCCCCATCAGTGGGGTGTCTATTTGTTTTGTTTAATGTCTCCTTTGCTGTACAGAAGCTTTTTCGTTTGATGTAATCACAGCTGTTTATCTTTTCCTTCACTTTTTTACTTTGGGGGATGGCTCTTTAAAGATTTTACTGAGATGTATGTCATGTAGTGTTTTGCCTATATATTCTTCTATATATTTTATGGTTTCAGGTCTTACATTCAGGTCTTTTATCCACTTTGAGTTAGTTTTTGTGCATGGTGTGAGATAGTAGTCTAGTTTAATTTTTTGCAAGTAGCCGTCCAGTTTTTCCAGCACCATTTGTTGAACAAACTGATCAGAGACTGCTGGATCACAAATCTTGAAGCTACATGTAAAGTCCACCCTATTCCCTTCCTCCCTCCCATATTTCCACATTCTATTCATCACCCACCCTGCAGCCGCCATACTGAGGCCCTCTCCTGGCTCCTGCCTTTATTTTATCTCAGTAGTGACCATGAAGTTTTTCTTCCCTTTGCTACTAAGAACTTGATTCAATTCAATTAGCATTCATGGACCTCCCAGAGGTGGCTAATTTTTTTACGTCCATTTTACTGACCAAGAAACTGAGATATGATTAGTCTAAGTAACCTGTCCAGCTGTTATGTCACCTGTCTACCTGAACAGCTAGACCTAACTATTTCCACCTGGCATCCTGTGATCATGTGGTCTGTATTTGAGTCTACCCAACAGTCCTCTCCTTGAAACTGGGAAAACTGAGTGTTAAGGTCCTACCCTTGAAAAAGGTGGGAGGAAAGGGGTCCCTCCCGGCCTACCTTCAGCTGGGCCATGTACATTTATTCATTCCACAGCACTTACTGAGTACCTACTATGTGTCAGTTCTCTTAGACCAAAGGTTGTAAGGGCTTTGGAGGGCAGAGAAGAAAGGAGAAGGGAGAACAGGCCTTGTTAGTTAAAGTGTAATTGTTTCTAAATGTGTACGCTTCGGCTGGAGCCCTTATTGGCACCTTTTAATGGAAAAAGAAATTTAAGCATCAGATCAGCAGTATTGTGAGCTAGCTCTCAATCCTGTACTTTAGGAGGTAGAAAACGTTCAAGTATTGAGAAGTCTTTTGTGCATCATCCAACTAAACTACCCAGTTTCTCCCCTTAGAAAGAAAGACTAGTTTCTTATGAGTCTGTTGAAAGGAGGTGGAGCTATGTATCAGTGAGACTACGTATTTCCCCAGAACTTCCCCCAAATAATTTATTAGGAGACTGTGATATTTGCCAGTCTGGTCAAGAAAAAAACAGTACTTCATTTTTCTTGAATTGCCAGTTCTTAGTCTTAGAACATGTTTGTGTATTATTGTTCAACTGTTTCTTATTTGTTTATAGAAACTCTTTATATATTCAGTAAATTCATCTTTGTCTGATATGAGCTGCAAATATTTTACATGTTTAGATCGCTTTTAATATTTGGTTTTTTCTTATTAGGGAGACTGAAAAGTATTTCTTTGTAGACAGTACCAACTATAGTTTTTACTGATCAATGTTTTTTATGGCTTCTGGTGTTTCAGTCATATTTTGAAAACACTTAGCTATTTTGAGGTTATTTTAAATTTAAATTTCTCGTAAGTCGAGCCCTAAGTCGAGCTATCATAAGTCAGGAATCGTCTGTATTTTGTTCTTTGCAGACTATTTGTTTCAGAATGATACTATCACTCATGAGGCTTGCAGGAGTCATTTTGAACACGATTTGGACGCTCTCAATAAAACTATTTTGATAAAGAACCAGGGCTGTTTGAGAGCACTAACTGGAGAGCAACATTAAGCGGATGCCCGTGAAGGAACACAAGGGGCGGGGGCACCTCATGATTGTGTGATGTTTCAGCCAGAAAAAACTTGAATACCAAAACAAGATATAAAAGTGCATAGCCCTGTAAACAAAAACTTGACGGTTGAGAAAGTTCTTGTGTGAGATGCAGTTCCTAGCACCGTGGTCTCACCCCCAGCCAGCACAGCTTCTGGAACATGTTGTTAAATTAAGGTTGTGACTCCACAGCTAGGAGCACACAACTGCCTTCTCCACGGGAGCCCACCTCACCCCTCCACAGCAACAGTTTTAACTCCTGTTAAGGGGTCTGCCTTGGGCACGAGGTGATTTCTTCCCACAGGGGAAGGCTGGGTTGCCCTTTAATCTTCTTAGAGTAAAATCCACTGAGCAAAATTATAATTTGATATGACTGCATTTAGCCAATAGAAGCTCATAAACCATCCTAACATCATAACGTATTGTGAAAAAGAATCTCTAAGTACCATGAAACATATGAGAACCCCAGGCTTCTATTCATCTCCAGCTTTATACTAGGGCAGCATATTAAAGTGATTTCAACTTCAGAGCAGAGCTCCCCAAAGAGTGCTCCAGTCTTAATTAAAATGTCAATGAAATACAAAAGTGCATAAGGGACATTTTCAGAAATCATTCCCTTTCAACTTCCGGCTGGCTGGCCGCTGGCTTGCCTGCTTGTCCACTCACTGGGCACTTGACCCGCCTCTTGCTGTGGGATGTCTTTGTCCAGACCCTTGACCATCCCTGAGGGAGTCTGGAGGGAGGTGGGGTGCAGATGTTGCCTGGGGCATCTCTGAATCTCCTGCTGCGGGAGTTTGAAGGCTTGCGCTGGCCTCACCTGGACACACAACCCAGAACTGCAGAATGAGGGGTGGGCAGAAGCATCATAGAAGTACGAGGAGAAAACACAGCCTCAGACCGGCTGGAGCCAGCCTCAGCCTACCGCAGTGTAAAAGCAATACAGATTTTCTGTAACTCAGAATTTAAAAGTGCAGATTCTTAATGGGCCAGATAAGTGACGTAACTGAGGATAAAGGGAAGATGCAGGGCAATAAGGAGTGGTGGGGACTGAGGTGAACTGGAAATCATCCTCCCCTCAAAGGGAAAGTTGCTACTCAGCTTCAAGGTTGTTTACAGGTGGGAATGCAGGCCTGGCATCCCGATGACTTCTGCTTTTTTTTTCCCCTAAGAAAATCCAGGAATCAGCACTTTAAATATGAGAAACCTCCTAATTTTGTATTGACTACTTATTAAAATATTTAAACTGTTTGCATGGATCAACTCTATGATCAGAATAAAACATGTAGATGAGCTCTGGCCTTCAGCCCTGGGCAGGGGACTGTTAAACCTCAACTTTGTCCCCTCCCTTAATTTCAATATCCATACATCTATTTATTTGTCCGTTCATCTATTTATTAACCTATCCATCCATTGATCTACCTATCTCTTTATCCATCCATTCATCTATCCTTCCATCCTTCTATCCATCCATTTATCTAACCTATCTATTCATCTATCCACCCATTTATTTATCCATCCATCCATCCATCCATCCATCCATCCATCCGTCTGTGCATAATGCATCCAGTGATAATTCTTTAATGCCCCCAGGTACAAGAGAATGTGATAGCAACAGAAATGAGTCTAACTCAGTGCACAAACCCCACTCAAGTTCTACCTTGACTTGAGAGGAGGAGCATGAACGTCTGTGTTCCTGTTGCCTGTTTCTGAGACTTCGGGGGTCCACGCCCTTCCCGCCTCTCCTCTCCTTCGTGTCTGAGGTTGGCATCTGTCTTCCACACCTTTGGGAGCCTGGAGGGTCTGTTTTCTGATCATCCAGCCTGAGGCTTTTATTCAACTGCTTTTTTAGATGTGCGGCTCTCCATCTTTTTCAGCAGATAATTTGGTCAAGATTGAACATCTGTGTCTTCTCCACTATTCTGAGCATTCTTCCTTCTTGGGACGGGCTGCCCTTTGGGGGAGGCAGGAATGGGAGAAGCGTGCTTACAAGAGCTCTGCCTGCTGCTGAGAAATCACATTTATTTTATTCCTCTGCAGTGTCGCTCCAGTTTTTGATCAATAACAGAATAGGTATTTTTTTTGTAAGAAGTAGCCAAATTTATCCAACAGATTATGCATTCACTTTTCCATTATGACATTGTTCAAACAGATAATCCACATACAAAAAAGTAACCTCTTTGGATGTCTTAAAAGTAAATTTAATTACAACTAGTAATGTGTGCTGGAGAATTATAATTATGAAAAATCAGGCACTGAAAAAAAATCTGTCTGAAATGACAGATTATATTTCAAAGGCTTATTGCAGAGGACTTAAAGGACCCAATTTATTAGTTGTAAATGTATGATTATTTCAGCTCTGCTTAAAAAAAAATACACACTCACGCACAAGCAATCTCATCCTGGCTGGAGTTAGCATGTCTAATCCTTTCGACAAGAATTGCATTTTGCACCAAAAGCTGCCACTCTGTTAATTTGTTTGTGAGACAGAGACAGGCAACTAATCTTTGTCTTCTGATCCCTGAATGACAATAATTCAAGTACTTTGTGAGCGTGTTGTGCTTCTCTCGCTCCCTTCCTGGCAGAGCCATTAAGAAATTGGTCTGGATCAAAGAACATTTGAAATACGGCCCTCAGGAGGGAAACGAGAGGGTCCCTGATGAGGGGTGACCCTCAGGGCTTCAAGGAACAGGTGGTGGGAGACGCAGAGCCTGCAAAGTTCGTGGGACTGGACTAAATTTGTTTCCGGAACACGATTTTATTGAGCATCTACTATGTCCCTGGCACTGCACTAAGAGCATCCTGTGTTGTCTCAGTGGAGCCTCTTTGAACACCCCCAGCCCCATCTTCAGGCCTTTTGAACCTCCCACCCCCACCCAGCTCCCTGCCTGCAACTCCACTGCAAGAACCTTTTGGATTCTCTCTGGGAGCACTTAGTCCAGGGGGCTACCACCTGGCGAAGGGGACGGGGCAGTGGCCCACCTGTCAGCCCTCAGTGCCACTTGCCCAGGAGGGACAAAAGGTGCCTCAAGTGTGATAAGAGTTGGGACCAGACATGAGAAAGTTCCAGACGTGGGACTGACCTGGGCTCCAGGAGACGCCAGTCAGAGAGGGCAGTTTGGGGGTCTCCGGGCTGTAGCTGGGAGGGTGGTGAAGTCAGGATGGGGGGGCGGGGAGAGGAGCTTGAGGCCCTGGGCTACAGTGGGGGGCTGGGGGGATGGCACCTGCAGAGGGTGGGGACGAGGGGGAAGGGGATTGACAGGATTCTTACAAAAGCAAAGCCAGGCTTGTTGGGGACGAGGGATTGGGGTCACCAGCTGGCTGGCTGGTACAATCCTTTATGCTTCAGAATTCAAGGACTTTGGGGCATCGCTAAACCTCCACGCTCTCCCTGGGGACCCCAATATGTCAGATGTTCTCACTGTCCATTTCCCATCCTCGCTTTTCTCTCCTTTCGCTGGCGTGTGCGGCCATCCAGGGCCTCACGGCACGCAGGGAAGCAGACACGTGGTCTCAGGACAGAGTCTTTGTCTCCGTGTCCTTTGCCTGGGTGCCTGCCGGGGACAGTTGCCGGTTGGCTGTAGCGTGGGGTGGGTCTGACTGGGTGGGACCGATGGAATAAGGTCAACTCCGTAGGTGAGAGCCAAGAGATGTGAGAGGACAGAGGAGGCCACAGGGGCCAGCTGACCTTGGAGCACAATGCAGCTCCTTGGCTTGGCGAACCGGCCCCACCAACAACCCCACCCTCGTCTTCCTTCATCCCCACACTGCATCATTGGGTTCCGTGGGTGCAAGCAACAGAAGTAAATTCTTGCCAACTTCAGCAAACATAGTTTGTTGAAATGATAACAGGGGTGGAGGCAAAAAGGAGACAGCTGGGCTTCTGTTTAAACTGATGTCCTTCAAGATTCTTTGAGTGACTTGTTGGCTGAGCCGGATCATAAGCCCCTCCCTGCAGGGGTGGAGTGGAAGGAGCTAGACTGGGAAGGCTCCCAGTGCCCGCTTGACTGGTCTGCCTCCCCACAAACACTGCCACGAGGGGGCAGGCGGAATCTCCCCCAGAAAGAGGGGACAGAAGCCTGGCGATCAACCCCCTGAACACCCCTGCACCCTTTACTCGCTCCGTGCAAGCCACGTGGTCTTCTCTTTGTTCCGCAAGTACAAGAAGCTTGCGTTCACCCCAGGGCCTTTGCACTCGCCATCCCTTCCACCGGGACAGTCTTGCCTTGGCTCTGTACGTGCTTTCGTCCTTCATCGGCGCCTCCTAATGGCACCATCAGACACCTTAATCCCATGCTTCACGGGCCTTCCAATCCTTGGTTCGCTTCTCTGCTCTGATCCCCTGTCCCTTCCGGAGGGCAGTAAGCACCTCAGGAGCACTGCTGTTAACCACAGCTGTGTATCCCACCCCCGGCAGAGGCTCATAACCACATAAAGAAACAAATAGGAGCAACGAGACCCAGACACTCCCAGGGTGCAGAAGCCAAGCCCCGCCTGCTCTGGGGCACCAGGTGGCCCTGGCTAAGAGCAGAGGTGGGGTAGGTTGCTGGGTCAGCGCTCACTAGCTGTGCCTCAGTTTCCCCGTGTGCAAAGGGGTCATCCTAATAATACAGTTGGCCCTTGAACAACATGGGTTTGAATTGCCCATGGAGGGCTCTTTTTCGACAAATTCAGTGGGTCCTCGCTATCTGCAGTTCCCGTTCACCGATGTCCTCAACTCCAGGGATGGGGGACCCAGGGGTATAGAGCCTCAGCAATAAGGAAATGGCTCATTTTGGTGCATTTGGTGCATTTTGGTGACCAAGAAGGTCCTGAGGACAATACCCCTTGGACACCAAGAGATGACTGTAGTTAAGTTTGGAGGGAGTCAAAAACTGTACATGGATTTTCCACTCACTGCCCCGAGCCCCGACATTATCCCAGCATAAACTGTACTTCCTCAGGGGTTTGTTTGTAGGATCAGAGAAATTAATACACATGAAGTGCTTAGTGCAGGCCTGGCGATATCACTATATCATAATATGATGCCAACAAACGTAAGTTATTATTCTAGAATTATCTGAGAGGGCATCCCAACCAGGATGAAGGAAGGGCCAGGAAGACAGTATAGTAACTGACAGACAAATAATTGCAGCAGCTTATACTCGGAGGCCGGGAGATCGCCCCAGCTACCCCACTCACTTTTGCAAAGTGCAGGTATGACAACCAGGTCTCCTTCCTGCTGCTCTATGTGCCCCAGAAAGAGGACGACAGGTGCCTGCTGGCTTGCTGTGGCCTGATCATCACTCTCCAGACCTCAGATTCCTCACTTTTAAATTGGAAATGGGGATTCCAGCTAGGTGACAATCTTCTTACTGAACAGGGGGGGAGCAGGTATAAAAACTTGGGCAAAAGTCCCTTTAAGTTCATGCTTCTCAAATTGAACTTTCCCAAAGCTATGAATCAGCTGGGAGTTTTATTTAAAATGCAGATTCTAAAGATGCACCCCACCCTAAGCCATTTCAGCCCTCAGTTCTGATTCAGCAGCTCAAAAGAGGTGTCTTAGAATGTTTGAAAAACCTCCTGCCATTCTAATGTTGAAGCAGATAGGCTGTGGTTGCACATTTAGACCACTAGATGGAGCCAGGAGCCCAGAGAATGGCCTGACCCAAGCGGTGCCAAAGCCTAAGGCTGCTTTGCCAAGAGTGGCCACCAGATGGCGCAGTCTGCCCGCAGAAGGAGTGGCTCCTCTGATGTGGATTTGGGGAGAGGAACCGGAAAGGGATGGGGAGGAGTACACCCACATCTCCCCCGCTGAGCTGGGTTCTGGCCTCGAGGAGACCCTGCCCATCAGGGCATCCAGCCCCTTGGTCCCCATGCGAGCCCATCTGCTATTGGTTGGACTTGCTCTCAGCGTAAAGGCCTTGTAATAGGAAGGTGCTCAAAGGGGACTTTGTATCTCTTGAACAGATACACTCTGGTCTGTTGGGTGAACTCTGCAGGGAACACTTTGTATTATAAAGGAGTGATCAGTTATTGAGTGCTTGCTGCATGCATGCCTCGCACTGTGTTAAGTGCTTCAGAAACACCGCTGATCCTCTCCACCACCCTCAGAGCTGGTTACTGTGGTTACTGGGCGAATAAATGGAGCGAGTTCCTCAAGGTCAAGTCACCTGGGGTCAAACAGTCCGTGAGTCTGGGCTGCCGTGCTTGAGGGCAATCGGAAACAGATCTTCTGAGTCAAGGAGGGCTTCCTGGAGGTGAGCTCTGAGCTGACTGTAAGAATAAGGTAGAGTCATGAATCAGCCTAAGGAAGGGCATTTGGAAGACATCCCTGTCCAAAAGGGGAAAGCAGATTGCTGAGGGCAGGGGGCATGTGGAGAGTATTTGGCTGCAGGGGCGCCGGTGGGGGGTGGAAGGCAGTGGGGCAGGGAACTGACCAGAAGACCCAGCAGCAGGGAGGTAGCAGCTGCTGCAGAGGTAGTCATGAGACCCTGGGCCTCCTTGGTGGCCTAGGGGTTAAGTCTTAGCGTGTTCACCACTGCTGCCTACGTGGCCTGAGTTCGATCCCCGGCCAGGGAGCTTCCCACAGGGAGCAGCAGACCTCTCCTGTCTTACCCGCTGCTCCCCTCAGCAGTGCATTTCAGTAGATCCACCTGTTGTGCTCCCCACTCTGTCTCTGGTGAATCTCCTCACACACACACACCCCTCTGGCCTGCACCCAGTATGCATCAATAAATCAAATAAATCTTGAAAAGAATCACAAGACTCAGACTCCGTGGTGCACTTACATGCTGTGTGTCCTTGGTCGCTGCTTAACGTCTCTGGGCTCCGTACCCCTCAGAGTCACAGCCTTGCTCACTGGGAGTGAACTAGCTGAGCGAAGGGTGAACTGGGTGAGGTGCCGCCATAGCTCCAGGCCCCAAGTGAGCCCGCGGGGTGGCTGGTTTGCTTTCCTTTGTTGCATGGCCTGGGATACCCTTCTCTGTGCCTCAGTCTCCCCCTCGCTCCAGGACACAGAGGACACTATCCCCGTGTCTGCAACCTGCTGGCAGAAGTCGGGGGCGGGGGGCATTCCTGGTGTCACATGCATTACCCAGGACGCTTCAGGTGCGGTGAACAGAAGCAGCCCCCGGTCAGCTTAAGTGTAGTGGGCTCTGGGAACTGAGCGACCCCAAGTGAGGCTAATTCAGTAAAGCTCCATCCAGGCTCTCAAACAGTGTCTCGGGTCTGTGTCCTCTCCCTTCTGGTCCACTGAGGCTGGCACTGCTAGCTCCTGTGCCCCAGGAGAGGGCTGTGTGGCTCCCCAGGAGAAGCCAGGGCGCCGTGAGCGGAAGGGAGGCTGGGGGCTCAGAGCACAACCAACAGCTGCTCCCCCACCGCGTTCCACCCTGACCATCCCTGCCAGGGGCCACACATGTGGACAACCTCCAAGGCGGGGGCTGTGGCTGAGACCGCAGCTAGGGCAAGAGCGGGGCGTGGCAGGCACAGAGCCCTGGGGGAGGCCGTGACCCAGGAATGCACTGATTCCGCAGGCGTGGAGAGAACAGAGAGCGCTCAGCAAAAGTGGGGCCAGCAAAGGAAGCAGCCCCAGCCCACTCATCTTCCCAGACCAACCCCATCGTTAAGCTGTCTGAATGACCCAGTGTCTGCCCAGCTGGTCCACGCTAGGCTGAAGAGAGTTTTACCTCTCCTCTGCCTCCCTGAAGTCTCTGCGGGTGGCGGTTGTCTCAGTCTACCTTCTGGACCCTTTACAGCCTTATTCTTTTGCTTCATGGTTGGTAAGTCCCACCTGCAGTCTACCTTAAGTTTCTCGTGCTGTTGGTTCCAGTGAAAAGTTCTTTTGTCAGACTCCCCAAAGTCTAAAGTGGTCTGTCCTCCCCTGACCATCACCTGGAAGGAGGGGGAAGCTAAGATTGAGTTCGTGCATTTATAAGACGAGAGTCCCCTGTTTTCAATCAGGCAAAATGACTCTTGGACCACCAAGTTCAGAGCCCCGCCACCACTGGGGCTTCCTTCTACTCTGGTGACCACCTCACCATTCCCACCTCTGCTGACTGGGTCTGCCCTGCCATCTCCCCACATCTAAGGGAGAATCATACATTTATTCATCCATTTATGACAAATATTTATTGAGTAGTGACTGTGTAAAACCCAATTCTAGTCACTCTAGTGCAAGCATCAGGACACAAAGCACACCTTCAAGTGGCCAGAGTGTCAAGACAGTGGCAGCTATGGAGAGAAAATAACATGGGAGGTGACTCATGGGGGGGGCGGGGGGATGGTGTCAATCAAGGAGGGCTTCACTGGGGAGGTGGCATCTAAACTGAGACCTAAAAGATGAGAGGCTCAAGGGAAAGGGGGGTTCATTGGGTTGTGCAGGAAGTGCATCCTGAGATGGAGTGAGAAGTGGAGACGTTGTTAGAAAGTAGCAAAGGGAGGAAGCAGGACTGGGCAGAGTATCACTGCCCTGTCTGCTTCCCCTCTGCTCCGCAGGGCCCGCTCACGCGCTGTGGATTTAATCTCTTCCTGATAAACTCTCCTTGAATCATCCTCCCGCAGAGAACCTGCTGTTTCCTCCTGGGCTCTGTCCTGGCAGGTCACCGGGGCCCTACAGCCCTGCAAATACGTGGGGTTTAGTCTAAGAGTGGGTCAAAGGCACCCCAAGATTTGAAGCAGAGCGCCAGGCCTACTGAACCTCAGAGCTTGGGGTCCATAATACTATGGGGCCCGTAATACTGTGGACCTGGGTTTGGGGTCCTGGACGGAAACCCAAAGGTGTCAGGGATTTCAGGGTCGTGCTTCTGGGGTTCCAGGGCCGTGTGGGGCTGGGGAGTGCTTTTCAGGTGCTTCTGAGACCAAGAGGTAGGCACAAAATGAGGGGGGCAGTGACCTCGGACTGCAGACCTGGCATTCCTGGTTTCTCAGCTGAATCTTTCACAGAATCAGCCACGAATCTCTCACGGGAAGTGACAGAAACTCAACCCAACAAGGCTTAAGGAAAACAGAAGTCAGGAGGAGAGAACATATTGCTCACCAATTAAAAAGCACAGCTTCAGGCAGGGCTGGATCCAGGCCCTTGGCTAGGGCCATCTTAGCTGAAGGCCGCTGCGCCTCCACCCGCTTCCCACCAACTTCATTCACCACCGGAAAGTGTCAGCATCTAAATACCCACAGAGAAAGTCCCAAAATTATTCCAGTGGGCTCACAAGCCCATTGGGGCCATCACTTTGCCATAGTGTGGCGTCCCCTTTTAATCATGCCTGGGTCACACGGCTAGTGTGGCGTGAGGCTCGATCACATCCTTTGAGCTTCTTGGGCTGAAAGTTGGGGAGAGAAGTTTCCCCAAAGTAAAATTGAGGGGCACCTACAAACATAGGAGAATGGGGTCTTGGGAAGGCATAAACAGCAGCAGCCACGCCTCTGCCAGCGCCGGGCATCTCAAATGGTTGGTCTCCTTCTTCATCAATATAAACCTCACATGTGCTGCGTCTAGCCCTTGGAATATTATCCATTAAATTTCCCTTGAGTGAGCAAGTGAGTGGGGGAGTGAGTGAATGAATGAATGAATGAATGAATGACAGCTGTAGCCCACACTCATTTCCTAGGGCTGCAGTACCAAAGCAGCGCAAACCAAATGCTGAGAACACAAATGTATTTTGTCCCATTCTGGCAGCCGGAAGCCCAAAGGCAGAGTGGACAGGATGCCAGGGGAGACTCACTGGCCTCTTCTGGCTTCTGGCGGTTCCTGACAACGCTTTGCGTGCCTAGTCTGGCAGGTGTACTGGGCGGTTTCGGCCTCGGTGGGCACATGGAGTTCTCTGTGTCCCTATGTACAAATTTCATCTTTTCAGAAGGAGTCAAATCATTGATCCAGGATCCAGCCTAATCCAGTATCCCTGCATCGTAACCGCATCTTATCTGCAAGGAAGGACACGTTCCCAGGTATGAGGTTCAGTCTTGAATATTATCTTTTTTGGGGGGAGGGGCACAATTATATGCACGATATCACTCCCTTTACACCTGTGTTAGTATTGACTAAAAGATGCTGCAGGTACAAACATCTCTCCAAGTCTGAGTGGTTTATTATGCAAAAGCTGGTTTTTCACGTAGGCAAAAAAATACATGACATACATCTTAGTTACATTTTTAAAGACACACACACCCCCCAAAGCAAAGAGAGTGAAGGAAAAGATAAACAGCTGGGATTACATCAAACTAAAAAGCTTCTGTACAGCAAAAGAGACATTAACCAAAACAAAGAAACAGCCTACTAATTGGGGAAAAATTTTTGTACTCCATATAACAGACAAGGGACTGATCACAAAAATCTACAAAGAACGCACATGACTCAACAAAAACAAAGTAAAAAATCCAGTCAAAAATGGGCAGAATTTAAGACATTTCTCCAAAGAAGAAATGCAAATGGCCTACAGGCATATGAAAAAATGTTCAACACTATTTATAATCAGGGAAATGCAAATAAAAACCACAATGAGATACCACCTTACACCAGTCAGAATAACACATATTAAAAAAGACAGGGAGCAACAAATGTTGGCGAGGGTGTGGAGAAAAAGGAACCCTCCTACACTGCTGGTGGGAATGCAAACTGGTCCAACCACTATGGAAAGATGTTTGGCGGTTCCTCAAACTGCTAAAAATGGAGCTTCCATATGACCCAGCAATACCGCTTCTGGGAATCTACCCAAAGGACACAAAAACATTAATCCAAGAAGATACATGAACCCCTATGTTTATCGCGACATTGTTTACAATAGCCAAGATATGGAATCAACCCAGATGCCCAGAAATAGATGATTGGATCAAGAAGGTGTGGTACATATACACAATGGAATACTATTCAGCAATCAAAAAAGATAAACACGTGCAATTCGCAGCAACATGGATACAGCTAAAAAAGATCATGCTCAGTGAAATAAGCCAGAAAGAAAGAGAAAAATATCGAATGGTTCCACTTATAGCAGGAATATAGGGGAGCCAAATAAGAGAGAGACATTCAGCGAGGGAGGGGGAGGATAAGGGCTCAAAAGTGGGGAGAAAAGAGCACAAGGGACTACGGTGATGGTTCACGGGTGAATCGGTGGTGGGAAATCTACGGGGAATACACTATCATGTAAAAGATATAAATAATAATAAATATACATTAAAAAGCTTGTTTTTCACTTGTATCATTTGCAGTGGGTCTTGGTGCTTTCATTTCTTGGCTTACATCAAGATGTGTCTCCAGGCTACTTCCACGGCAGGTTACCAAGGTCCAGAGCAAAAGGGGTACACGGGGACCCTCATGTGTACCTCATGTGCTCACCAACAAGTCCATTACCACCAGATACTATCCTCTTCTGGTCCCTTGGGCCTTAGTCACTGCTGGGCACAGAGCCCCTCCTCTCATTGACAGCAGCTTCTGAAACCGTTGCCATCTCTAAGTCAGCATCAAGCCCCTACAGTGACCTTAGAACTTCAAGACTGCCCACGTTGTAACAGGCTCAGTGAATGCTGCCTGTGCCAAAGGAGCCCCGGAAACTGTGTGTTTGGGCTCCAAAGTCTTACAAAGACTTTTGGGAAAAGGTTAAACCTCAACCGAGCAACTGATGTAAATACGCAAAACTGAGCTGAGTCACATGCCAGGCAATAGAGAATGGTGGGGACTGTGGCAAACCAAAGTACACGCCTCATCTAAAAGGGGGCAGCTGTATTATAGCTTCAGCTAATAGTAACTATGTGGAAACTGGCACCCGGTATTGGCAGGTCTTGGGAAGTTTGAAAAAGAAAACCAGAAAATCAGATTTTTTACATGCAGTTTCCCAAGTTTCAAAATGCTCTTCAGGCTGGATTCAGCCCACAGGCCACGAGTCTGCAAGCCTGGCCTTAGTGAGACAACTTTTTCCATTTTCACTCCCAGCTCTCAGCTCTCCAAATTGGCTTTCTGACTATCCGCAGGAGGTGGACCGGAGCCAAATGGAGTGTTGCCAGGAGAGGACCCCCTCCCCCAACTGACCTCAGCTCAACTGCCCCCAAATGGCCAGCTTCTCACTGGTCAGGTTGGTGGGGCCAGCTCTGATGGGGCAAAGTCCCCCTCAAGGGACTCCTTCCAATCTGACTTCCAGCAGGCCAGCCACGCGGGCCACCGAGGCAATCCTGTGCATGTCTGAAGCCCACTGCCATCCAAGCTGCAGAGGCTTTGGGGGTTCTTAAGACCAGACTCACCAGAACCAGGCAGATTGCTGCTCACCCCCCAGCCCATGACCTTGCTTTGCTCTTCAAATCCCTCCCCCTCGACCCTCCAGCCCTGTCACCCCTCTTCCCAGGCTGCTCCATGCTGGCCCCACTCCCCCCACCCCTTTTCAGAGAAAAGGGAGCAGCCTTCTCCAGTGTTCCTTGCTGTCTTTCACCTCTGGATCTTTATACATGTTGTGCCCTGGACTGTGTCTGAAATATCTCCCCCACCTCCCCCTGCACCCAATATTCCTGCATCCAGTAGCTCTTCAGGTCTCAGCTCAGAAATCACTTCTTCCAGGAAGCCTTCCCTGACCACTGACACTAGTTTAGGGACTGAAGTCAGACATTCCTGGTTTGTTGGAGCGCCCCATCACAGCTCAGCGTTTCATTGTCTTTCCTGAGCGAGGGAGTGACATTCCCCGGGGACACGGACCGGGACAGCTGTTTCCAGAGTCTTATACCGAGCATTACGCTTGAGGCCAAATGCTTAGATATTTGCAAAAGGAAGGAATAATGGAGGGAAAGAAGGCGAGAGGAAGCTGGGACCTCCCCGCCCCTCCTTCGCATTTCTGGCCACCTCGCTCATCTTACTCTGCCTCCAGCTCCAGACGCCTGAAGTCTCGTTTCGGACAGTGCCAGCGCGGATCCGCCGTCTAGGGCGTTCCTCCCCATCTCTGCCCCCTGCCCGCGGGAGTGCCCGGAGTCCCGGCCGCCAAGAACCACCGCTCTCCAGCTTCTGGACGCCGAGAGTCTCCAGGGGTCGCGTCAGATGTTTCCCCGCAGGGCGTCCCCAGGCTTCGCGCCCGGACTTGGGGTCCAGAGGTCGTGCACTGGAGGTGCTTCCAGCGGCCAGGAGCAGCAGGCGGCGGGGAGAGAGGCGGGGAAAGGAAAGAGAGGAGGAGGGCGAGTGGAGGAGTGGGGCGGAGAGGGGCGGGCCCGAGTGCACCCCCTTCCCGCACTGCCAGCGCCCTCCCAGCCCAGCCGGCCACATCTGGCGGCTGCCCGCCCTTGTTTCCGCTGCATCCAGACTTCCTGCGGCGGTGGCTGGAGGCAGCGCATCTGGGGCTTTAAACATACAAAGGGGCTGCCAGCGCCGGCCAGAGCAGGAGGCGGCGCGGGCTGGCTGAGCGCAGGGGCCGGACCATGCGCCTCTGAGCCGAGCGGAGCCGAAGCACCCAGCCGAGCGGCCCCTCGCAGCGCGGCGGAGCAGGCGCCAGCCAGGCGGCGACGCAGCCACGCGCACGCACCCCGAGACCCCCGGCACGCGCGGGGCCCGCAGCTCCATGACCGAGGCGCGGATGGCGCGGGGCGTGCTCGCCGGCCCCCTGCGGGCGTTCTGCGTCTTGAGCTGCCTGCTGGGCCGGGCCGCCGCCGCGCCGTCGCCCATCATCAAGTTCCCCGGAGATGTCGCCCCCAAGACGGACAAAGAGTTGGCTGTGGTGAGTTGCTAAGCCTCGGCCAACCAAGTTCAGGCCGACTTCGGAAGCCAGGAACGGGGCTCTCCGCCACCTTCCCGCCCGCGCCCCCGCCCCGGGCGCACCGCGTCGGGGGGGCTGCAGCACGGGGGGGCTAGCTGGACATGTAAGACTCTCTCGGCAAACCCTGGGGGCGCTTTACTTAGCAGGGAAAGCCCTTCATAAACAACTTGACAACTCTTCGGGACCCGCGGGAGGCAAGAAACGCGGGGGAGGGGAGGGGGGCGTTTTGGCAAACAGCTGGCAAAGGCCTTATTATAAATAAATAAAGGGAACTTTGTCCAGGATCTGGGGGATTTGGCCAGGGAAGTGGGTCCTGGCGGGGGGCGGGGGGCGTTGCCTTCCAGGTAGGCCTTTGTCAAAAGCTGCTGAACAGGGAAAACTGGAAAAACACAGCCCCCATACCAAGGATAGGTATGGCCCTTCCTGGGGAATACCGGGAAGCAGGACCACATACTGATAAGACTCCTGCCCGAAATCACTGATAAGACCCCTGCCTGTACGTGCCCTTCCCCCACTGAGGTCATCCTGCCCTGAACCCCACCAAAAGATATGCAGAAGCTCCTCGGTATAAAAACTCCCTCTGCCCTTGTTGGGGCCCAGGTCTTTGGAGGTTACTCTCTCCGGGGTCCACCGGGGTAATAAACCTCCTGTGTACCCCGTGTTCCCGAGTACCGCTTTGTCTTCTGGCGTCAGCTTCTGTAACACTGCAAGGGGTCTCTTTTGCAAATGGTGGAGGATCTTTTACCCGCCCTCTGGGACTTGAGGAAGAGGATCCTTCCTTGGCTCACAATTTAGGCAAACTTTTGCACATATGCAGATGCGGCTCAGGGCAAAACAGGGCTTGGCAAACATCTGGCCGCCTTCAGCACACATCTGGAAAAGGGCCTTGGACAAATTACTGGCGGGGACCGTTTGGCAAATAATTGGGGCAGGAAGAAAGCCGAGAGCCAGTCTGTCATCTGGCAGGATGCACTAGTTGGCCAGAAGGGTCAGGAGCTGGACCTCGGAAAGTTTCCTCGAACTTCTGCAAAGGGGTCAAGAGGACCCAAGGAGAGAACCCGGGGAGGGGGGGCGGGGGCGGGGAGCCCAGGCGCGTGGGGCGGGGGCGGCGGGGCCCAGCTCGGTCAGGTCGGACAGCGGCCAGCGCGCCCGCCCTCCTGGCCCGGCTCCGAGCTGCGGCTTTGAGGTTGTTCTGCGAGCGCGCGCCAGGCTGGAGGGACACCTTGGCTGGCGCTGGGGGCTGGGAGCTGCCGAAGGGCACCCCGCGTTCTGTAAGCCCCTCGCTTCAGGAACCCCTCGAGCTGTACCTTTCAGCCCACCAGACATCTTCCCCCCTCACCTTCCTCCACTTAAGCTTGCTCTCCAGCATCCGCAGGAGTGCACCCCAGCCCTCTGGTCCCCCAGGGAACGCCTGAGGATGACACCCACACACACACCCTCCCCTCTCCAGCTTCTACGCCACCCTGGCTCCCCATGGATGGGTTGAGAGACCTACATTTTTAGGGGCCTGGAACTGGGTCCACATAACATGGGCTCTTGATTGGGAGAGGTCCCACACCTGCAGCATATGGAAACCTTGGTGCCAGAGGCGATGCAGTGGGGGTTTTGAGAGGAAGGTCTCTGCGCTCTGCTTTCAAGTCCAACTTCAGATGCACTAACCACTGGCCAAGTCATCCGGGCAAGGCACGGGCTTCACTGCTGGGTTCTGCAAACTGGGACAACAGGGCACCCGTCTCAGGGTTAAAGGGAAGATCTTCTTAGATGCCTGGCACGTGAGAAACGCCAGAAGTATTAGTCATTATTATTATCATGCCCGCTCTGTCTTCACGGCCCCCTAAACAAGATGAGGGTTCCTGTAGGGGACCACTCCAGTGCAGCACTTACCACATTTTAAATTTTGTGTTTATCTGTGATCCATTAGCTTTCCCACACTGGGAGCGGAACCCAGAGACTAGAAAGGTCTGTCATGTTTACCAGTTTATTCCTGGCCTTAGCACAGGGCTTAGCCCCTGGAGGGGGTCAGAAAGTGTTTGTTGAACAAGTAAATAAGCAGATTGCTCCCCAACCCCCTGCTGCCCCCCCCCCCCAGGACAGGATTCTTTCCTTTTTGGAAATGGTAGCTCCAGGATTTGAGCCCACAGCTGTCAGAGTCCATGGGCATAGAAAAGAGAGGAAAGTCCACCCCTATGTCACCAGCAGGTGGGTAAGATTCAGGGGTGATGGAGGTAAAGAGGGGTGACAAGAGTGGCACAGCTGAGCTTGGGCTTCAGAGCCAAATTGCTTGCGTCCACATCCAGCTCTGCCATTTGTGAGCTGTGTGACCTCAGGCAAGTTCCTTAACCTCTCTGTGCTTTGGTATCTCCCTCTCTGTGATTGGAACCATAATGATACCTATATTGCAGAGTGGTTATGAGCATCACGTGAGCTAACGCATGCTGGCTTGCCACCTGGGCACAGAATAAGTCCTCAGCTCGAGGCAGCCACGCTCCCTACAACTACTAGCGGGTGACAAAGCTAGTTGGGGAGCCCAGGACCCCGCCCAGTGCCCTGAGCCCCTGGGTTATGTCCTGTCCAGGGAACAGAGCTGCCGTGGCAACCGCTTCCTGCAGCTGCTCTGGCCAGTGCTTGGCCGCCCTAAGTGGCTGCTTCCTGCGGCGCCCCTGTCTTCCAGCAATACCTGAACACCTTCTACGGCTGCCCCAAGGAGAGCTGCAACCTGTTTGTGTTGAAAGACACACTGAAGAAGATGCAGAAGTTCTTCGGGCTTCCCCAGACGGGCGACCTCGACCAGAACACCATCGAGACCATGCGGAAGCCGCGCTGTGGGAACCCCGACGTGGCCAACTACAACTTCTTCCCCCGAAAACCCAAGTGGGACAAGAACCAGATCACATACAGGTGCCAAGGCCCACGTAGGGGAGCATGGGCCGGGGCTCTGGGGTCTCCTTGGACTGGGCCTTCTCCCCACTCGGGGTCCCCGGCGGTATCCTCAGCAGCTGCTGCACAAAGGTCTCGAGAACTCGAGTCAGACAGAGCTGGAGTCTCGTGCCTACTGCCCTGGGCTGTTCACCACGCCCTGGGCCTTGCTTCATGGCTAGAAAAACTTTCCTCAGAGACTCGGCTGGGGAACGAAACTAGAGCACGTCCGGCTTATAGCGAGAGAGTGATAAATGCAGGTTGTTGCCATTATGTGTGGCCTTTGGGACTGGCGGGGGATTGTTGCTGGTTACTGGCTGGGCCGAGAGCTGTTCTGCACAGCTGGTGCGGGGCTCCAAGGTGCGGTTTCTTCCCGTGGCCCATAATGCACTGTTTATGCCCCTGTTCTCCAGCCAGGGGTGAGGGATGAGACTCCCTTGCTGGGACCTGAGGGTGCTGCTGGTGTGGGGACCCACAGGCCCTCGAGGCATCCTGGCCTGGGCCTTCTCTCGCGCCCTGCTCAGCATGCGCACCCAGCTGTCCGCGTTTCCACCCCGCCCCCAGGATCATTGGCTACACCCCCGATCTGGACCCCGAGACGGTGGATGACGCCTTCGCCCGCGCCTTCCAAGTCTGGAGTGATGTCACACCCCTGCGTTTTTCTCGGATCCATGATGGCGAGGCTGACATCATGATCAACTTTGGCCGCTGGGGTAGGCAGAAGAGGGGCTGGAGCGGGGGGTCAGTATCGAGAGGGGGGCGATCTGGACCTTTGGGAAGCTGGGGACCCTGCAGGCGGCTCAGGTAGGAGAGTAGAGGGTACAGGCGCTGCAGGTGCTGGACGAAGAAGCCACACGGTGAGCAGGCGGATGGGGCCCCCTGGGTCCGCCTGGGGCGCAGGGTAACCTGAAGCAGCGTCCACCTGCACTGCCCGGCGGGGCAGCTCCTCGAAGCTCAGGACTGTTCACACGTACAAGGAGCTACAATTAAAGAAAATTTAAAATGCAGTTTTCGGTTACACCAGCCGCATCTCGAGTGCTCAGTAGCCCCCTGAGGCCCCTGACCAATGAGTCAGCAGCCCAGAGGCCAGTCCGGGGTCACAGAAAGTTCCACCGATGACACTGAGCAGCCTCGATACGAGGGAGGGTCCCGGGGAGCGGAGCAGTTAGAGTGGGGCCCATCGAGGCGCCCTGTGGGTTGGGGGCAGCCTGGTCGGAGCAGACTGGAAGGGGGGGGTGTAGACGGCGTAGGCAGTGTGAACGGAGTGGTGATGAGAGCACATGGCACCGGAAACGGGTGGGAGGTCAGGACCGGGCAGGCCACGCAGACAGAGGCTCTGCTGTGTAGGCGTCAGGGCCCATGTGGATGTGGCGGGTGGTTGCACTGGGCACTGGGGCGTTGCAGGTGAGGGCTGACACTGGTGTGACAGTGTCGACACGTGGTAGTGTAGTGTCATTGACCCAGTGTAGGCAGTGAAGGTCGGTGGGAGCCGGGGTGAGCGGTGTAGACCAGAGATGGTAAAAAGTCAGCAAGTCTCTGCTGACTCACGAGTCCCCAGTTCTGGATAACCCCACAGAGACGGGGAGAGGGGGCTAAAGGGCCACGGCCACCACAGGCTGTGGCTGGGATTCCGGGTGCAGTGGGACAGCCGGGAGCTGAGCCCCGGGTGTATTCCAGAGCACGGCGACGGCTACCCTTTCGATGGCAAGGACGGGCTCCTGGCGCACGCCTTCGCCCCGGGTGCCGGCGTCGGGGGCGACTCCCACTTCGACGACGATGAGCTGTGGACCCTGGGAGAAGGCCAAGGTGAGCGTGACCGCGTGCAAGCCCCAGGCCCCGCCACGCCCCCTGCCTGCCTCCCTGGCCCTGGCGGTGGGCACGGGGGCTTCCCTGGGGACCCGGGAGAAGGAGGCGGGAGGTGGCCCACGGGGTGAGTCAGAATCCGGGTCTCCGGGACGGGCCTGGAGCGCTCACCCCGGCCCCCGGTCGCCCCCAGTGGTCCGCGTCAAGTACGGGAACGCAGACGGAGAGTACTGCAAGTTCCCCTTCCTGTTCAGCGGCAAGGAGTACAACAGCTGCACCGACACGGGCCGCAGCGACGGCTTCCTCTGGTGCTCCACCACCTACGACTTCGACAAGGAGGGCAAGTACGGCTTCTGTCCCCACGAAGGTGAGCGCCCCAGCCTCCTCCCCTCAGCTCCACGGTCGAGATTGAAGCCACTGTTGAGCCCCTCTCAGTCCCACAGTTGTTTATTTAATACTTTCACCGGATCTATTCTGTTTTCCTAAGTCCCACTGCTAACAGTCGTCTCTGTGGAGTCACGGGTTCGTTGTTCTGGTTTTTTCTAACGTACATTAGAATGAAAGTAGAACGATTAAAATGCCCAGTGGTGGGCCTCCCTGGTGGTGCAAGGGGTTAAGTCAGCCTGTGGAGCTGTCCACAGCCACTGCAGCACGAGTTCGATCCCGGCCAGGGAGCTTCCCACATGGTGCAGCAGACCTCTCCTGTCTCCCCACTGCTCCCCTCAGCAGTGGATTTCAGTAGATCGGCCTGTTCTGCTCCCCACTCTGTCTCTGGTGAAACCTCTCATCCCCCACACCTCTGGCCTACACCCCAGTTCTTGTGTGCATAAATAAATAAATCTTAAAAAAATAAAATGCCCAGTGGTTCTCTCGAGAACTCTACCCTCCAGCCAGGGCATAAGGAGACACTTGGGCTGGATCAGCCTAATGGTGGGATTAGGGGGCAAGACTCTGGTTCGGGGATATGCACCCTGGAATCTCAGCCATTGCTTTTGGCCCTGACTCTGCTAGGGTGTCTGTCTGTCTGTTCATCTGGCCGGGGGCTTCCCACCCATCTCTGTGTCTGGCACTGGCACTAGGCCTGCCTCAGTATTTGTATATGTGCTGCTGTCAATGCATGAGATGAAATTTTCAGGTCTTTTGAAACCATCTAGGGGGAGAGTTTTCAAAAGGAGTCAGTGTATGCAGACATACATACTCCCAAATGGCCTTATCTCACTTCATAATCAGAACTCAGGAAAAAACACAGTATGTGTTATCATGTATGTATAATGTCACGCTCGATCAAGTCCTCTTATTTAGTGATTCTAGATATCGAAAGCCCAGAGTGTTTGGGGGAAATGGGACAAAGGCCAATAGCTCTTCTGAATGCTTCTTTCTGCCCCATCCTTTCAAGACTGCTTGGCTCGACACATGCCTCTGTCTTGGGTGTGATATTCCCTGTTTGGGAGTCTCTGAATTATGCCACTGAACCCAGAGCACCAGTCATCCAGAAGGAAAGAAGCAACTAGCCAGTTGTTTGTGTTCCTATTTACACTTTTAGTGCCAGAGTTCAACTTTGTATGAAGCCACTGGTGTTTAATAAGTCAGAAACGTTTAACTCAATGCATTCAATACTTGGCATTTCTGAGGAGGGAGTCAGGTATTTTTTTTAAGATTTTATTTAGTTTTTTAAAAAGATTTATTTATTCATACAAGCTGGAGTGTAGACCAAAGGTGTGGGGACAGGGGGCTGAGAGGATTCACCACCAGAGACAGAGTGGGGAGCAGAACAGGCGGATCGACCGAAATATACTGCTGAGGGGAGCAGCGGGCGAGGCAGGAGAGGTCTGCTGTGCCATGTGGGAAGCTCCCTGGCTGGGGATCGAACTTGAACTCATGCTGCAGTGGCTGCTGATAGCTTCATAGTGCTATGACTTAACCCCTGCACCTCCAGGGAGGCCCCAAGATTGTATTTATTTTTGCATACAAGAACTGGGTTGTAGGCCAGAGGTGTGGGGTGGCAAGGGGTGGTTCAGAGAATTCACCAGAGACAGAGTAGGGAGCAGAAGAGGCAGATTGACTGAAGTGCACTGCTGAGGGGAGCAGCGGGGAGACAGGAGAGGTCTGTTGCGCCATGTGGGAAGCTCCCTGGCTGGGTATCGAATTCAGGCCGCAGTGGTGATAGCACTGAGACTTAACCCCTAGGCCACAGGGGAGGCCAAGTCAAGTATCGTTAATCCTCCTATGTGCAACCCCCGTGACTAGAACAGAATGCTCTGATAACAAAGTGGAAACAGCTGTAATTCATAAGTTTCGGGGGGATGTTTCCCATGCGTTGGACATTAGCCACTTGCTTGGTGTTCAGCCAGACAGAACACGCAGCACATGATGGTTTGGGTCTTGGGCAGATTTTAGTTACTCAGCCCCTCCTGACTGCTGAGTCAGTGTCTGCGCCTCTCTATCCTCGTCAGGGGTATGATCTGAGAGGAGATGGGGGCTTCCCGGGTGGTAGAAATGCAGCCGATGGGAGGGGAAGCCAGCGGCGGAGGCCACCTCCATGGAGATTAACCCTCTGCCTTTACCACCAAGGCATCTGGCTGCAGTTTGGCCTCTTCCCTCAGACCCCTTGTCTCTGGCCTTGCAGAGAAGGGCTCTGGTGGGGGAGAGGGGGCAGTGGGGAGGCAGGGCCCCAAGTACTGCAGTCGGGGGCTCCTAGCCCGGGCTCCCCTACAGTCATGGTGGAGTTAACGGGGGCTGGTGAGGTCACCTCTGGCGCCGTTGTACACAGATGGTCCTGGTTACGCATTTGTGGTTTTGCTCGTTGGCAATTCCAGAGACACACCATTTTGTAGCTTTGGGGGTAGATGAGGGCGCGGGAGCACAGAGGAACCCAAGACGGGCCAGCCCAGCTCTGAACCTTGCTCTGTCCCCAAACTGTCCGTCACAGGCCGTCTTGTGAGTGTTCAGGGTGGGGCCTGGGGTGTGTTTTAAAAGGTCCCCAAATACACCACCTCCTTCTCCCTCCTCAGCAGGGCCGTGCGGGAAAGAGCCCAGGGTGGAATGGAAGCCATGCTGTGTGTGTGAGTGTGTGTGTGTGTGTCTGTGTGTATGTGTGTGTGTGAGTGTGTATGTGTGTGTGAGTGTGTGTGTGTGTGTGTGTATTAAAGAAAGCGAGCAAGAGAGATGGCCATTTGTGAGCTTTTTAGTTTTCAGGTGTAGCCCTCTCCCAGCTCTCCCATTTGCGCGACCGTGAGCAGTTCTGGCTCCAGCTGCCTCGGAGCCTCAGTTTCCCTCTCTATGCTGATCTCTAAGAACCCAGAGCTTTATTCTGCTGACCACAGAGGATGGTGTGAGCCTCCGCAGGCCAACTGGACAGTAACCTGAGCACTGGGGCGGGGTTCTGGAGCCCCCTTGCTGAGTGCCAGGTGTTAACCATTTCATTGCTGGGGGGGACCCCATAACCACAGGGGAGGGTGGGGTTAGCCAGGGCAGCAGGGATGATCTAGGGTGCTCAGAAAGGCACGTTTACCACCCGGTCGAGACCGTCTCTAGTATTTCAGCAGCCCTGTGTGAGCCGGGGGTGGTGGGCCGGCCAGCTGTGCCCACGTGGGGTCCAGGGGGGCCGGGGCGGGCAGGTGGCCGTTCTCTCACCTTTTCACCTGCTCTCTCTCCCGTCCCAGCCCTGTTCACCATGGGCGGCAACGCCGACGGCCAGCCCTGCAAGTTCCCGTTCCGCTTCCAGGGCACGTCCTACGACAGCTGCACCACGGAGGGCCGCACGGACGGCTACCGCTGGTGCGGCACCACCGAGGACTACGACCGCGACAAGAAGTACGGCTTCTGCCCCGAGACCGGTGGGTGCCGCTTCTGCCCTCGGGCAGCCCGGGCCCTGATCGGAGACCCCCGAGGGCCCCGGGCTTCCTCCCCAGCACAGAGGGCATAGCAGCCGGCGGCGAGGGCACCACGACAGGCTTTGGGCACCCAAAGCCCCTTTGGCCTCATTGGTGAAACCGGATGTCCGAGCGCCAGGAGCCCCTCTGAGCCCCTGGCCGGCGCCTCTGCCCTGTGTGACCTGAACTTTCTCCTTCCTGCTTTTCTTAGTCCCGGTCGGCACCTCTGTCTTTTCATCTCTGTTTTTCAGCAAGGTCTCCTGTCCTTCTTTCCCTCCTCGTTTCTATCCTTCCTTCCTCTTTCCCTCCTCCTCCCTGTCTTTTTTTTTTTTTTAAGATTTATTTATTTATGCATACAAGCTGGGGTACAGGCCAGAGGCGTGGGGCGGCGAGAGGGTTCACCAGAGACAGAGTGGGGAGCAGAACAGGCAGAGCGACGGAAACACACTGCTGAGGGGAGCAGCAGGCGAGGCAGGAGAGGTCTGCCGCACCATGTGGGATTCTCCCCGGCCGGGCATCGAACTCGTGTCACCACTGCCGACAGCTCCACAGCGCAGCGCTCAACCGCTGCGCCACCGGAGGGCCCCCTCCTCCTCCCTGTTTTCCTCCTGTGCTTCCTCCCTCCCTTCCCCCAGTGTTTACTGAGAAGCTTCCAGCAGGAGACACCGCAGGTCTTCCAAGCAGCCCCGGTGCTACAGCTCAGTCCAGGAAAATGCTTGGCCACCTGGGCCTCTGTCCCTCTGTCCTCAACCCCAGAGGCCACTTGAGACTCTGGACTCTAGCTGCCCAGCTCTGAGTCCCAGCCTGCCACCCGCCAGCCTATCTGTTCTGGCAAACTCCATCAGACAGGGGTGGCGCGGGGTCCTCCCGCCGGTGGGGGCAAGGAGGCTGACCCCTGCGTGAAGCGCTTGACCTCACACACAGGGCCGAGCGAGCACACGCAGCGTGTGGTCTGTTCGTGGCCACGTCGGGTCCCTGCTTCCTGGCGGTGGCCTCGGAGCCCCCGGTCCTGACTCCCGTCCCCACCCCCACAGCCATGTCCACCGTCGGCGGGAACTCGGAAGGTGCCCCCTGCGTCTTCCCCTTCACCTTCCTGGGCAACAAGCACGAGAGCTGCACCAGCGCAGGACGCAGCGACGGCAAGATGTGGTGTGCCACCACGGCCAACTACGACGACGACCGCAAGTGGGGCTTCTGCCCCGACCAAGGTGGGCGCCCCTTGGGGTGGGCACTGCCCCAGGCACCTGCCTCTGGGGAAGCCACGGACCGTCCCCTGCTGAGGCCCTGCTCATCCTCCAGCCTCCACAATAAGAGTGTGCAGGTGCCCCTGCGCTGCTCAAATGTCTCTGCCGGGCACAGGTGACCCCCCAGAGAGGACTCACCAGGTCACGTCCCACTCACTGCCTTAACGGAGCTAGGTGGGCAGGAGACGAGAACAGGAGCAGCCTCATCCTTCCCACGGCCTCTGTCCACGCGGCACAGGGGCACCCCCAGAGCCCTCCCTGCCCCATCAGCCCATCCACTGCCAGGGTGTGAAGGGGGTAGGTCTTACTGGTGCTGGAAGCTGGGGACACAACCATCTGGGCTGCGCTGCCGTCCAGGACTCGCGCTGGCACCGAGCAGTGCCCAGGAGAGAGGCTATGACCGCACTGTGTGGTCAGCGCAGCGAGCCTGTGCCAGTCTGCAGGCCCCCGAGAGGTGGGCTCAAGGTGGCCAGGTGGGCAGGCTGGTGCGGAGCCGCCAGAGGGGACAGCCTCCTCTTTCATTGTTAATGAGATGGAATTTGGAGAACACCAACTGGCAGGAGCCTTGTCTAAATCACAAGGTACCGAATGCCTTGCCTGTGGCCAGGACGTACCCTGGTTTTACCTGCTCTGCTTTAGCTTCTGCCAAAAGGTGGAATTCACCACCTGCCTGAATGGCTTCAGGGCCCAGAGCTGGTGTGGCCCAGCTCCACGGTTGAAAACAACAGAAAGAGCATGAAGTTTTCTTACACATCCTCCTGAAAGGCCCCATACCAGTCTCTGCCTCTGAGGCACATGGCCGCCTTCTCTGCTCATCAGGCCCTGAGTCGTGGTGGATATAGGGCTCCCCCTGCTCAACTGTGATCTCTCTTTCACTTGCATCTTAATTGCACCCGCAGAGACGCTATGTCTAAATAAGGTCACATCCACAGGTGCTCAGGATTAGGACTTGAACCTATCTTTTGGGGGGACATAATTTGACCCACAAAGGGTATAATGTTGGGGGATTTGCCCACTGTGTGGGGCTGAGCCTGGGGCCCCACTCCAAGAGGGAGCAGTTGTCACTGGTTCCTCTGGGGCAGAAGTGGTGGCCCCTCTCCGTCACCTGTCCCCACTCGGCAGCTTTGGAGACGCAGCATAGCAGGTCTACAGTCTTTCTTGAGGAACAAAGACCAGGAAGCCAGAATTTTAGCAAATGGGACTTTGAGTAGCGGGTTTGCAGAGGATACTTGTTCTCCTTTAGCACCTGTGCCGCTGGGCCTGGGAAGCAGTGAGGGGACTTTGACCCTATTTGGAAAAAATGGGCAAAACCATTGATCTCAGAATCCTCAGGAGAAGTCAATCCGTGTCACTTCCAGGCTCTCAACCCCTCCACGAGGATGTCCTCCATCGGGGCTAGGGCCTGAATTCCCTCTCTTCGCCCTCCCTGTCTTTCTACCCCCGTCCTACCCCCTCGGCCCTCAGGGTACAGCCTGTTCCTGGTGGCGGCTCATGAGTTTGGCCACGCAATGGGGCTGGAGCACTCCGAGGACCCGGGAGCCCTGATGGCCCCTATTTACACCTTCACCAAGAACTTCCGGCTGTCCCACGATGACATCAAGGGCATTCAGGAGCTCTACGGTGAGCCTCAGCTTGGGGGCAGCCTTGGCTTGGGTCTGGGATGAAGGCGGGAGGGGGCGGTGGGCCAGCAAGCCCCCACCTAGCTGGGATTGCAGGAAACAAGGGCAGGAGGCGGGAGCCGAGCAGGTCAGGGGAACCAGAGCAGCTCTCTAAGGGGACCCCAGAACCACGCCCTTCCTCTCCATATCTGGCCAGTGTCCACACCCCTCTGAGATCAGCAGGGCAGAAACCCACTCTCCATTTCATAGGCAAGTAAACTGAGACCTGAGGCAGGTTTCCAGTCCACTAAGGTTAGGTTTAGAATCCAGGAGAATTAGCGAAGAGCAGTGCAGAATTCTCCAGCATGTGGAGTGATGTTGCTAATTTAAAAAAAAATTATTTTAATGTGTGATAAGAACAATATAACTGAGCACCCAAGACCAATGATTTCTTTCACTCTAAAGCTTACAATAAGGCAAGGGTTTTAAAAGTCACTGTTTGGAAAAAGCAAATATGTAATAGTACTGGTGCTTCCTGGACCAAACCCACATGGGGAGGGGTCTTTGAGTGGGGGAGCTGGGGAACACTGGACTTGGGAAAGAACCTGAGATCCAGAGGAGGGGCCGGGTCCAGTGCTGCCCCTGCACTCACCAAGTGCTGATGGAGCAAGTCTCTCTGGACCCGTTTCCTCTCCTCTAAGTTGTGGCTGGTTTCCCTGAGGGGCCTCGACACAGCCACTCCCCAGTGCTGGACACACAACTGCCCTGACTTGTGGGCTTAGAAACCTGAGCTCTGGCTTTGAATCCTTGGACCAGTCACTCAGCCTTTCTGGACCTCAGTTTCCTCACCTGTAAAATGGGAGGGATAGCCCACCCCCAGGGGTGGAAAGGACAGGCTCCGGTCACGTCAGGGGAAGCATGTATAACATGCCAAGGGCCTTGGATTCTGGTTTCCCTTTACTCTCCTCCTCCTTGGGTCCAGGCTTCATCTCCTTGGCTTACATGGGCTACTCTACGGCCAGAATCTTATTCTTGCGGACCCTCAGCAGGCTAGCTGGGCAGTCCTGGGGACTCAGCCTGGTAGGGAGCACCGCCGGAGGGAGGGTGTCTGAGTTGGGTGTCCTCCCCAGGGGCCTCGCCGGACACTGACACGGGCACTGGCACCGGCCCCACCCCAACGCTGGGCCCCGTCACACCCGAGATCTGCAAACAGGACATCGTCTTCGATGGCATCTCCCAGATCCGCGGGGAGATCTTCTTCTTCAAGGACCGGTGAGTTCAGCGTCTTGTCCTCTGCCCTGTTGCTGTGTCCCACCCCTCCCTCACGGGCCCACTGGGGCTTTATGGAATGACCTGTGTTAGGCAGTTTTTGTCACATTTCAACCAAGCTCCAGCTCCTAAAGGTTTAGCGCTATGGGCATTTCTTTGCCCCCTCCTAGTCCGTGGTCTACCAGGAAGCTTGACTTTGGGCTGTGGTTTGGGTTCAGGTGCGTGGCACTCACTGTCCTGGGATTAGGGGCGACTTGTGGCTGACGACAGAAGCACAAGCGGCCACATCCAATCACAAAGCTCGTATAAAGTGTCTGCTCCCTGAGAACATCCCGTTGTTGGAGACAAATCACATGGCTGTGCCTGAGATCTGCTCCCGGAGTGGTGCCCGAGCCACTGGGCAGTGCACTTGGGTGTATGATTCTTAATAGGGTGGGAAGAGTTGGAAACAATAATCTAAACTGCTACAAGCCTCCCAGAATGACCTCAGATGGCCAGTTCTGTGCCAGGGGGGCAAGTGGCCACAGTACCTTGATGCTATGGACAAAGGCCCCCACTCAATCGACCTACTGCTGAGACTTTACCCACTGCCCTCGCTCCCCACCCCAGCCCCCTGGAGAAAGGCAGGAAGGAACTATAACTACATTAAAGGGTCCGTCCGTCATCCCCGAGCCTACACGCAGACACACACGGCCCCTGTCGTCTGTCCATCCGTCAGCATCACCCATCCATCCATTACCTGTCCATCATCCATTCTCCACCATCGGTCCATCCATTTTGCATCCATCACACATCCATCATCTGTCCATCCATCTGTCCATCTATCCTGTGAGCTTGGTTGTTGACAGAATGGACTGTGGAGCCAGGTCACCGGGGCTGGGGTTCTGGACCTACAACTTGCTGGGTGTGTGATCATAGGCGAGTTTATCATGTATCTTCTCTGAACCTGTTTCCTTACTGATAAAAAGGGGTGAACATACTAACCTGTTTCACAGGACTGTCGTCACGATTAGATGAGTTCAGGCTTAAAACAGGGCCCAACGCAGAGTGTGTGGTTCTAGCTAAGCATGCTGGCTGCGATCGCTGGCAGGTAATTGCTCGGCATCTACTTGGCCAGAGGCGTGGTGAGGCTTTAGGAGCCGATCTGGTGTGCTGGGGCAGAGGGCCTGCCTAAGGCCTGGATCAGTGTTCTCAAAGAGCGGCCCATGGGCCTCCTGCACCAGGACCCCCCAGATGGGTGAGTGTTGGGGTGTCAGTTTCTGCCCCTGTCCCCACGCCCTCTGACTGCAATCTCTAGGAGCCACCCCAGTAATCATGTTAGCAAATTCCCCCGTGATGATTCCAATTCCCAAGCACATTAAAGCTCAGGAATCACCAGTCAGTCTGCTTTGGAAAACAGAGGCACGGGGAAGTGATAGTCACGCTTGGCAGAACTAAAGGAAAGTGATTAGCAGAATGCTTTGTGGACACACCCAAGTCAAGGAAGGCTCCAGAGAGGAGGCAGCACTTGGGCAAAGCCTCTGGAGGAGAAGCAGGTGCAGATGGACAGTGACAGGCTTGACAGGCTGGGCAGGGCAGGGTTGAGACTAAGGAAGTGCAGGAGAGAAGTATTGGGATGCGGAAATTCCCGGCATGCACTGGGAGGAACAGAGAGCCTGGGTGAGCTGGGTAGATGTGCCATAAGCTTTCGAAGGGTCTCCTCTGCCCTGGGCCTTGGGCTAGGTGCGGGAGGGCGGACACCCTGTCCTTGGCAGGATCTGCTGGCAGCAGGGAGATGGAAAAAATGCAGAGAGGGTGAGGCTCAAAAGGCAATGAGAAGCCCCCTCAGACCCTGAGTGCCCAGACCAGGATGTGTAACAGTAGAGAGCGGTGCTTCCTGCGGCCCCCAAGGCAGGTGGGAAGCGGTGAGTCCGGGGCCCTCCTTGGAGCACGCCCCACCCCATCTGACCACACGGCAGGTCTGGTGTGGACCCAGGGAAGAGTGCTGAGGCCAGGCCAGGTTGGAGCCTCCCAGCCTGACGCATGACACTTTCTTTTGAAATGAAGTGTTCAGCAGGTTCACCGAATTAATCACTATTGAAGCACTAAGCATGCATAGGAGCTGGTGCTAGGCACTGGCCGGCGGGGAGCACGGCAGTGCGAAGGATGGGCAGACTCCCATTTTGGAATCAGATCTGGATTTGAATCCAGCAAGGAGATGGCAAGAACACGGAGAGAACTAGAGCCTCTCTGAGCTGCATTTAACAAATAAAGTCATCATCTCTTTCTGGAGCAGCCTGTTTTGGGTGCTAGGAATGGAGAACCCCAACTCAAGTCAGCTTAAACACAGGCGAGAAATTGCTCTCACGCCTTATGAAAGGAAGGCTGCCCCCAGGGCCAGAGAGAGGGTCAGCGACGCCATGATAGCGGTGTCCACTGCCCGTCCTCTGCCTTGACTTCATCCTAAGTCTGGACACCTCATGGTCACAAGGTGGCTGCCAGTGGTGTGTGCTTCCTTGCCCACATCCAGTAGGAGAGAGAGAGAAGTGAAATATGGAGTCCGTCTGTTCTATCTTCTTGTGCCACTGTAAGTCATGCGGCAATGCTTGAATGAGTAACGGTTGCCAGGAATACTGCCTTCTGCTAGGTTTAGACCAGAGGTTCTCAGATTTTGGCATTAGAATCTTCTGGAAGGCTTATGAGAACAAACTGCTGGACCCCAAGCCCAGAGAAGCTGATTCATTGGTGTTAGTTGGGACCTAATAATTTGCATTCCTGATGAGTTCCCCAGTACTGCTGATGCTGCTGGTGTGGAACACACTTTGAGAACCAGTACTTGAACTCATCCAAGTGGGGTGCGGATCTACCAGGGAAGGATGGGTCATAAAGGTAGGGGTCCCGGGATGAAGGAGGATAGGGAAATAAATTGGTGCTAGGCCCACTGCCTAGAGTGCTATTATCCTGTCACGCTGGGGAGGCTGCACCGGGCAGACACCTGGTGAGCCAGTGCTCTCGCCCCTGCTGGAGCGTGCGACCCCATTCCCTTCCCGAACCCTGAGAGGGAGATGCAGCCATTCCTGTTCACTGATCTAATAGGAGAGACAGGTGTTACAGAGAAGGGGGTTGGGGGGAAGAAGTGTTAAAGGGGGTCAATGGACTTTGGGTGGATACCATGATGGAGTTAGATGTCGAATTATGTACTGTGCACCTGCCCCTCATATAATGCTGTAAACCGGTGCTACCCCTAAAATTTATTGAAAAAATTATGAGCTATTTATTATTATTATTATTATTATTTAAAGATTTATTTTATTTTTGCTTACAAGCTGGGGTGCAGGCCAGAGGTGTGGGGCGGTGAGAGGGCTCACTAGAGACAGAGTGGGGAGCAGAACAGGCAGATCGACCGAAATACACTTCTGAGGGGAGCAGCGGGCGAGGCAGGAGAGGTCTGCCGAGCCATGTGGGATTCTCCCTGGCTGGGCGTCGAACTCGCGCTGCAGCGGCCATCGCTCCACAGTTCTGCGCTAACCCGTTGCGCCGCCAGGGAGGCCCTAGGGTTTAAAATAAGGAGGTCCACAAGCCCCTGAATCTTTATTTTTATAATAAGCACTCTATTTCACTAGCTGTAGCTGGTGCTTTAAAGTAGGTATAGGGGTCTCCCTGGTAGCGCAAGGGGTTAAGTCTCAGCACTATGAAGCTATCACCAGCCACTACAGCACGAGTTCAATCCCCGGCCAGGGAGCTCACCCACACGGCGCAGCAGACCTCTCCTGCCTCATCCGCTGCTCCCCTCAGCAGTGTATTTCAGTGGATCCTCCTGTTCTGCTCCCCACTCTGTCTCTGGTGAATCCTCTCATCCCCCCACACCTCTGGCCTACACCCCAGCTCTTCCACACATAAATAAATAAATCTTTAAAAAAAAGCTAGGTGCAATAGTGCAGTATTAAAGATTGTAACATTAAAAAACAATCCAGTTACGGTTCCAGGCATTCAGTGTGGGTGATTTTGAGCGACTCAAGGAAGAGCACAGTATGGACATAGGTAGTTAAGGTAGGCTTCCTGGAGGAGGAAGACAGAGGCAGAGCACAGAGTTTGCTTCTCAACCCTGGCATCTTGCAGAGGGGGTTCTGCCCATTACCCAGTTCTCCAGCCTTCCTTTGATCTTGCCTCTACACCCAGGACATGGTTGCTGGCATGTTTCTGAGTGAGCTCAGGCAGGCATGTGGTCAGAACTGCAGACACACTGAAGGCGTGGCTTCCTGTGTCCCCTTCCACCCCCAGGTTCATCTGGCGGACAGTGACACCACGTGAAAAGCCTACCGGGCCACTGCTAGTGGCCACATTCTGGCCGGAGCTTCCAGAGAAGATAGATGCCGTGTACGAGGCACCACAGGAGGAGAAGGCCGTGTTCTTTGCAGGTGTGTGGGTCCTGCCCGCCTCATCTCCACGGGGCTCTGCATTGGGGCCTCCTCCCCAACACAGTCCCTACGCATCTGTGGGTGCTGTGGGCCCCCCCTTTATTCTTTTCATCATTTCCAGAAGTGTGGGTTTCTTTTGGGAGGTCAGTTCAGACACCCAGCATTATAAAGCATTCACCCACCTCGTGAACATTTCCTTCTCATTGTTTTCAGTCTTTCAGTTTCCTGTTCAAGAAAGAAAATGACTATTTAGTGCTGGTGTCTCTAACACCTTTTTAAAGCTAGAGCCTTTGGCAGGCAACAGTTTTAATTAGAATTTTCTAAAAATGGGTTTGCTTTCGTTTTAATGTTTATAATAAATCTCTAGAGATTTTGAAATGATTCCTTGAAAGCTAACGATTAAGTAGGCGCTAGTGCCAGGAGTCTCTGTAAGTGGTGAAACCGTCCAGCTGAGGTCGTGTGGCTCACATCGGGAAACCCTGCGCATTCGGTGTTTATCTCAGCACCTCTCTGGGCTGCGGCCAGCCCTGCCCTCGGCGAGCTCACAAGCTGGTGGGGGGTGCAAAGCCCAGCTGTTTTGGAGGGGTGCCAGGGGGCTGTGATGGGGAGGCAGGGGGCAGGGCCCCCGGCCTGCTCTGAGAAGGCTCTGCCCACGTGGGCACATACTGTCCTGGCCACCGGCTCCCCATCTCCATCCCAGAGTGACCAGGGGCTGTGACCAGGCCCTACTGCCCACAGGCCACCTTTGTGCAAATTAGAAGGTGCCCTTCATGGCAGGGGAGGCGCTGAGGGCGTGTGGCTGGGCCGGAGGAGTGAGGGCTGGGCTGATCCCCCACTCACCTCCTGGGCCAGGCACCTCGAACGGTAAAATGGTGCTTCTGCGCCTTCATGCCCGACTCCGAATGCAGGAGTGGCAGGAACTTGCTGGGAATGGCCACAGCAGCGCCCCGGCAGCCAGATGACAGAGGAACAGACTGGCCTGGGGGTTTCAGCACTAATCACCAACACACCCTTTGCTTCCACCCCAGGGAAACAATACTGGGTCTATTCTGCCAGCACCCTGGAGCGAGGGTACCCCAAGCCGCTGACCAGCCTGGGACTGCCCTCTAGTGTTGAGCGAGTGGATGCAGCCTTTAACTGGAGCAAGAACAAGAAGACGTACATCTTTGCTGGAGAGCAGTTCTGGAGGTAAGGGAGGCGAGGGCGCAGGGTCGCTGCCCTGCTCAGGAGCTGCAGCCATGTGCTTGGAGATGGAAAACGCGCTTCGGCTTCATGCCCCTCGGTCAAGTTCAGAGGCTGGTGGCCGTGAGTGCCCCCGCTCTGGAGTCTGCTGCCCCACGAAGTCCCGAAGGATGCCTGTCCTCGTGCGTGTTGCTCCTCAGTTCTGGTCAGAACCTCATTTCCCTTCTCAGCGGTCACCAGACCGGGCCCTTGTCTGTGTGGTCTGCAGCCTCACATTTTGGGGTGACTCAATGAAGACGTTGGTGTTAAAAATAAAGCTAGAAGCTGCTACTACTGACACTATGTGCCAGCCACAATCCAGGGGATTAATGAGGTGGTTACTACCATTCTCATTTTACAGACGAGGCAACTTGGGTTCAGAGAGGTTGAGTATCTTGCTTGGAGTCACACAGCCAGGGAGTGGCAGGGCAGGTTAGGATCTGCACCCTGGAACTCTGGTGTCCAGAAAACAAGCTATTCTTCACTCTTCTACACTGTACCTGAGATAATGGGGTTCCCCCACGGGGATGGTGGAAGCAGGGGTGGCAGAAGGCAAAATCCGAGAGATGCCGCGCCAGTCACCCCCAGGAGCCAGCATCCAAGTTAGGTCCATGTGCGGCAGCAGGGACACTGGAAGCAGGTGGCTCTGTGGTCCAGGTCATCTGAAGGGAAGCTCCCATGCGCAGGGCAAAGGTTCGGGAGTTCAGTATCTAGAACTGGACTGGTCAGGGGGAGGAAGCCCCTATCCCGGGAGTTTGTTTCTAGTTCTTCCACTTCCCACATGAGAAAATCGAGGTCCAAAGCAGTGGAAAACTGGTCCGAGTTACTGACATGCGGAGGCCACAGAGCCAGGATTACAACTGCTCTGTCCTCTCACCCTGTGCCCCCCACTGGCCCCTTCGGGGTCATTTGGTCGGTGGGGAAGAGGGAGTGTCTTCGGCTGTCCCTCTGTTCCTTCTGTGTCCCTCTGTTTCTTCTGTGGCTGCTGCCGCCCCAGGTCCTTGCCCACCCGCCCTGACCCTGCTTTCCTCCCAAAGCCCCTCTCTTCCCCTCCTCCCCTCCCCCACCGCCCTGCCCCTCGCTGCTGCCGCTGTTGATGTCCCAAGCTGCCTGTGTCATCGTGGAATTCCAGACCTATTGCTAAGATACTCAGCAACTCAAGCTGATTGATAGCTCGAGCCTCGAGAAAGCACACAGCCAGGAAACCACGAGCTGGCTTTGCGTCCACCAGCTCTGAATCACCCCCACGTGCACACACTTCCTGAGGGTGGCGTCTTGGCGGGTGGGTGCTCCCCGTCTCCAAATCTGAGACTCGTGGACGGTGAGAGCTGCAGAATCACAGAGACATGAGTCATGGACTTTTATAAGGGACTTTCATAATCATCCCCTCCCATTCGCCCTGTGTATGTAAACTGTGGCAGGACCTTCCTGGATTTGGGGGCGTCCTCTTCCTCCCAAAGCCAGGACAAGCCCACCTCCCAAAGCCAGGGTTGGGACAAACAGCCTGTTCTGCAGAGGAAGTTCTACGCGGCAGCAGAGCCGAAGGGCCTACAGAGGTTCTAGCTGGATTTTCAGAGGCGATAGATCGCTGTCTCAGCGGAGGTGGCTGAGACACTCCACCTGGTGCAGTCTGCAGAGATCCCAGAAGCCTCCTTGCTGGAGGAGATAGAGCCCCAGAGCGGTGGAGGATGAACCGCTGCCTCCAGTGTAGGCATCTCCTAGTTTGTGCCAGTGAGAGCTCAGCCCTGCTTCTGGAAGATTCCACTCAGCGCCTCAATATATAGTCTGTATTCCCTACGGGTCAGGCAGGTATTGAAAGATAGGCAAGAATAGTCGCCCTCCGCTTGGTGGGTGCCCTGGACAGTCCTCATGAGCACGGCTAACATTTAAGCCTCATGTTGAATCTTCCAATGCTGCTTCCAATGGAGTGAGGGAAAGAGACACTTTTGAGCAAAAAGAATGCTGGCTAGGGCCCCCTTCCAAGCCCAAGCCTGTGCCTCTTGCCCATCATGGGAGGTAGATACTAGTGTTAGCCCCACTTCAGGTCTGAAGACCAGTGCCTCGAGGGCGCCCCTGTGGAGAAGCTGGCCCAGAATGTCTGGCCCTTCCTGGCTGTCTACGCTGCAGCTTCTGCAGCTGCAGAGACGTGCAAAGCCCAAGCCCACATTGGGGAACACTAGGGCAGAGGAAAGTGAGGCGAAGGCACCCCCTCCCAGCCGCCTTCCAATGCTGCAAAAGCGTTTTCTTCCAGAGGGAAAAGAACTTGGAAGCAAATGGTTCTCTTGTCTAGCATACTTTTCCTCACCTGGAGAGCAGGTGATTCCCGCCCTCCGACCTTTTGTGGGGAGGCTGAGAAAGAAGTGAGGACATGTTCAAGCATAAGACTCCTGGCCTTGGGCCATCGTCACCACGGAGGATGAAGTTCAGGGGCTCCGTGGAGGTGATGAAGGCCGAGTGCTGGATCTTGGATGGGAAACTTGGCCGCTGGCCCCAGGTCACGAGGACGCCTGTTGGATTTCGCGGGAAGAGGTTTTAGGATGTAGCTGGGGTGAACACTGCATTTCGGGTGTGATGAGCAGAGTGGGGGTGACCTCCGTAGAAGGGGCCCCCATAGAAGGGAGCTTGGAGAGGAAGCTGGATGGGGAAGGTCAGGCTGGCTGGAGGCGAGAACCTCCAGGCACTGAGAGGAAGGGGCTGTCCGCAGCGCAGACCTCACCTTGTTTCTTGCAGTACCCACACGCACATAGTGGGAACTCACTGCACAGAATAGGGAACAGGTTGTCAGTGGGAAAGCGAAGGACTCAAAATGAGCCCAGCATTTAAAAGTTCTCCAGCAAATGAAAAAGAGCTATCGCTCGCCAGGAAGAAGCCCCTGCCAACTGACACTCAGAGTATTCACCCCAATGAAAACTGGGGCCCCAGAAAACTAGGTGGCCTGAGAGCTGTGGCCGGTGACTCACAGGATTTGGATCGCGGTAGCACTTTGCATCACGACCTCGCTGTCCCAGCCGTACTGTCCCCCAGGATGGGAACTGTCATCTCCACTGGTCTGATGAAGACACAGCAGCTTGTGCGCAGCAGCCAGCCCGGCGCCTGTTCCTGCTCCCAGGCCAGTGCTCCTAGGCTGCAGCAGTTTATAAGGAGCTAGCATTGCACAGACACCACCGAGGACGGGTGTGGGACTAGGAGATGCCTCTGTTTCATGTCACAGAGACATTCATTGGCCCATTAAGTTAAATCCAATCCCTTTTGCAGCTGGTAAAACAGACCCAGAGAGCAGCTGGCATTTTGGAACCAGACCGGCCCAGGTTGGGTTTCTGATACAGAGCAGCTCACCCCTTGGGGCCCCCCTTTTAGCCTCCCGTCTGTAAAATGGGCGTCTCGGTAATAACTGCATCATGGGCCGTGGGGTCAGGACTGAGTGAAAACTGTGGCCGCGGCTAGCACGCTGCTTAGATGTTAGCAGTAACCGCAAGATGGCGCTTAGGGGCCCGTTCGAAGTTGCCTGACCAGCGAGGAAGGGAGCGGGGAAGGACGCAGACCCAGGTCCCACCTGCCCTTCCCTCCTGCGCTGCCCCCGGAGGGCTCGCTCTGCTTTCCTGGGCCCCCCCAGGCGCCATCCGCTGGGCGCTCCCATCCAGCTGGGGGAGGACAGGCCTCAGGGGGCCCTGTTGATCCGTCATGTCTGTTTTCTTGCAGATACAATGAAGTGAAGAAGAAAATGGACCCTGGCTTCCCCAAGCTCATCGCGGACGCCTGGAACGCCATTCCCGACAACCTGGACGCCGTGGTGGATCTGCAGGGCAGCGGTGAGCTGCCCGGGCCGCTGGCCGCTTTCTAGGACTCCCTGCCCCGGCCGGGGCCCGGCCCACACAGGCACACACTCAGTCATTGTGCAGAGCGCCACGGGGCCGCAAGACAAGCCCTCCCCTTCAGCCCAGTGTTGGGAAGGCGGCCAGACCCCTGACCTCTGCTGCTCGGCCAGCACGCACAGCTGCAGGGCCCAGGGCCAGGGCGGGGGAGGACAGGAGGCCGGCGGGGGACGAGGAGCTTGGGCTCTGTGCCTTGGATTCATTCGGGGTTTGGTCCAGGCCCTTTTGGGTTCCACAGGAGGCCTTGTGACCGCCTCCCATTCGCAGCCGGATGACTACATTCAGACAGGACAGACTTTGTCATGCCTTGTTGCTGATGTGGCAGAGATCCCCCACTCAACTCAGTTTGCCTTTGGCTCCTTGCTGGATAAAACACAACCAGTAGGGATAAAATCTGGAGTTTGAAAACTTTACTCCTGAGGTGGCTTCTATGAGTTCTGTAGGGCCCTGAAAAATGAGTCTAATCTGCCTTTGTAGAGGCAATTTCAGTTAAATTTCACAGTTGTTTTTTGACCCTCTGTCATATGCTAGCTAATGACATAGGCCCTGCTCTCCTGTGGCAAAAGATCTCACATGTCCAAGAAAAGGCAGCATAAAATCAACTAGTTGAAGGATTAGCTCCAGGAATAAGTAGCTATTGAGTACTTACTATGTGCCAGGGTTTTAAAAGAAGTAAACTAGATCATATAAGGTGTCACCGATCCAAAGTCCATAGGGGCAAAACAGTAGCACAGATAAGTGCAGCAGGTCAGGCAGACAGTAGGGAGTGGGGAGGCCTGTGGTGAACTGGAAAACACATGGCTCAATTACAGGCGATAATTGCTTCTCTCCTAATTACTGTTGTCATTCTAGTTGTTTTAAAAGGAAGCAAGAAATCTGTATTTTCCTATGAAAATTCCAGATATGCATGTGTTGGCAACTTTTTAGAATTCAAGACAAAATGAAACAAAAAAACCTATGTGAACCAAATGAGACCCCTCTGTGGGCCTGATAGGGCTAGAAGCCTCCTTTGCTACTTCTGGTCTATGGTAACCGCTTTGTTTGGAAAGTGTGCTCAGCGGAGTACTATTACTAAATATTAATAAGAACATGGGTGATCTAATTTAATCCTCACTGCAAACCCAAAGAGGCTGATATCTTTATCGCCCTAAAGATGAAGAAACAGACCCAGAGTACTTCCATAGCCATGCCCCTTCTTCCAGCCTCGTGGGGGTCCCCTCTGGTTTAAAAGCGCCTTCCAGATGGCAGACGGACTCGAAAGCTCCCTGCCACCTTCCACATGCCAGCGTCTGAGGGTAGGCCCATCACAGCCGCTTTTCTTTCTCATTCCAGGTCACAGCTACTTCTTCAAGGGTGCCTATTACCTGAAGTTGGAGAACCAGAGTCTGAAGAGCGTGAAGTTTGGAAGCATCAAATCCGACTGGCTGGGCTGCTGAGCTGCTCCTGCCCCACGGCCCCTCCTCTCCATCACCTCCATCAGAGAGGCCCAGCGGGCCCCTCGCACCAGGGAAGCCCCCGGGGTGGGCCTGGCAGTTCAGCTCTATAGTTAATCGGCATTTTCACCTCACCTGGGAATTTAAGATTCCAGAGATTGGCTCTTCCCTGTGCCAAGGAAAGGTGCTGATTGTACCCCTCCAGGTGCCACTTCCCCCTCCATAACTCATCAGCCCTCCAGAGCCATCCCCAGAGGGGTACTTGGATATTTTGATGCAGCCCAGCCTAGGGCTGCCCTGGTGCTGCCCCCTTCTCTGGCTGTTCTCCCTCCACAACCTCTGTGGCTCACAGCATCTGCAGGGCCAACAGAGACTCTCCAGAGGGCACCGGTGGCCCAACAGCCTGGCCCAGCCCAGAGCTGGAGGCGCAGGGCAGGGCCTGGAGCCGCCACCGCCACCTGGCTTCTCGCGGCCTTAGAACCTTCCCTCCGTTTGCAGTAGGCTTTGCGGGCACTTTCTTCTTTTCCTTCGCTCTTTTCCATTTTTTCCACTCTGAAACTGCCCCCCTGGACGGAAGGATTCAGGTTGTCTGAGCCTCTACCCGTCGCATCTCAGCCTGCCCTGCCACGGTTGCCTTGCTCTCTCCATTTAGAATGCCCCTGCCCGCCACTGCCTCCACTGGATGGAGGACAAGCACGCCACGGCTCTCCATTCAGCCGTCCCCACCTCCCCCTGCAACAATTCCCCATGGGAAACGTGGGCAAGTATGAATAAAGACACCAATTGAGTGGCAGTGTTTGCGGAAGTTTCAGAGGCTGGAGAGGGGCCCCAGCCCAGCCAGAGGAGGGAACTTAAAAGGTCTAAAACTTTGCTGCCTGCAGGGCCTGGAAGGCTGCTGGAAAGGTCAGAGGTGCCAAAATAAACAGGCCCAGGGTGGGTGAGCTGGCATCCCTTCAGCAGAAGCAATGCTGTTACTTTATTTGCCCGTAGTTCAAGGCTCCCTTCCTCTGAGTCTTCACAGCCAATAATAGCAATCCTGAAGCTACTGCTAATGACCATGGACAAGGGTAACAATAACCCCCTCATTAAGAGAGTGCTTGCTATGCCCCAGGCGCTTTACCTGCGTCACTTAATTTCCCCTTTACCACAACCTACAGAAGGGGAAGCTGTTAGCCAGATTTTATGGAGGAGAAAACTTAGACCCAGAGAAAATTGATTTGCCCAGGGTACCACAGCTATTATAACAATCCGAGTCAAGGCCAGACATGATCTAGAGGAAGGGCTCTAGCCCTTAGCCCAGAATCGCCATCCGCAGCCTCTCCCTAGCACCCCCAAACTGCCCTTAGTAAACAGCAAGAGGAGAAATGTGAGTTGACTTTCTAAACACAGCTGCTGTGAATGGGTAAGCTCTTAACCCCCCCTTTCCAAGAGACTCCCTACCTTGACCTCTTCCTATGCAGAAATTTGGGAGCTACAAAGCAGACACTCAAGACTGGGGTTATTTTAGAGGCCCCTTCCGGTTCCATCAGACTTGCTTCATGGCGGGGCTGGTGGGGAATCGGTGTGAAAAGGACTCTCTAGAGGCCCCCTTGACAGTCCTGGAGCCCTCTGGTCTCTTGCGTCCAGGTTCTAGAGGACCCTGCAGGGACAGCCTTCTATGCAGGTACCTCGCCAAAGAGCCACAAGGCTCTGGCAGCCCCACCGGAAGACCCCTGGCTGAGAAAGCTCATGTCTGTGACACTGTTAGTCTGGGTCTCTGTTACACGGAGGGAATTGAGCTGTTCCATGATTCCTACAAGGTGCCATTTCTAGAATTCTTCTCTATGGACACGCCACGTAAATTATTTTATTTGGTTCTACAAACTTTGGGGGTAGGAATTAATCTTTTCCCATTCCTAGGTGTGGATCCAAGTTCAGAGTGGTTAAGCGAGTTGCTCAAGTTCACATATCTAGTAGGGGTGGAAGAGACTCTAGATTCTGAGAACAGAAGGAAAGTTGTCCCAGGCTGTACTCACATCCTCCTCAGGGCCTCCATTGTCAGCAGAGCAGTAAGTCATTACTTTTCTCTGTCTCCACCCTGACTCTCAGCCACCCGGGCCTGACCAGTGGTCTCAGGTGCTGGGAAAATCACTACTCCCCCCTGTGTAGGTCCAGCCCAGCCCAGCCCTTGAACTTCCTCTGGATGAAATAGAGCCACAGCTCATTTCCCTTTGGGGGGCGGGGAGGGAATCAGGTTCCTAATCCAGCGTGGAAGGATATTTTTTGCTTTGTTTTTGCCTCTTTCTAGCAATAGCGCCACTGTCCTTCAGAGAACCATCTCCACATTGCCCATGTGTTGAGTGGAACAGATTCTACTCCTGGTAACAATTTCTGCAAAAACAACTGCACCCAGAAACCAAACACATATACAAAACCCACCCTAGAAACACTAACTCACTCATGGAACACCCAGGCCTTGCACACCGAATCGCTGGATTCAGCTTTTGTTTTACCTGGGTGCATGTGCCCCACCTAACAGGAGAAGGTAGCTGAGGCTCGCGGACACAGCAGTTTGGACACAGAGCCACCGCTAAAAGACACTGGCGACCCAAGCTGGCCTAAGCCTAGAACAGACCTCAGTCTAAACTGCCTCTCTCCGGGGCGCATTTCCAAGATCACCTCCAAGGGGGCGGAGCTGTGTTAGCCCCGGAGGAAAGGCAGGCACCTAAGGGGATGGGGCCAGAGCCTGGGTGTGCCCAGCGCCGAGAGGGGCGGAGCGAGGCCGGCCGTCGTCTAGGTAACTTTGGCGCCTGCGCAGAGGCCCCGCCTCGTGCCTGCGGCCGGGACGGGGTAGCACCCAGGCTCAGTCTTTGCCGCGGCGCTGTCTGGCGCGCCCCGAGTCGGTGCTCTCCGCCCTGTTTGACGTCCGGCCGCGCCATGAACCGGTGTGCCGATGCGGCGGCAGTGGCGGCCACCGTGCCGGGCGCTGGCGTCGGGAACCCGGGACTGCGGCCGCCCATGGTGCCCCGCCAGGCGTCCTTCTTCCCGCCGCCCGTGCTCAACCCCTTCGTGCAGCAGACGCGGATGGGCGCAGCGAGGAGCGCCCAGGTGAGGGGCGTGGGTCGGGCGGGAGAGGCAGGTGAAGGTGAGGGGCGTGAGAAAGAAATGGAGAACGCAGAGGGGATGACTTCTGCAGGGGCCATGAGTGCGCGGGCACTACGTGGATCTGAGAATTGAGGGCACTTGGTGGATGGAAGGGAAGATCTTGGAGGAAGGTTCTAAGCCAGCGGGAAAGGAAACATGCCGTGCTGAGAAGGGCGGATAATCTGAGAACTTCCACCTGAGATTGTGGGAGGAGAATGGGTTTTGGGAGATCCTTCATTCTTCCTCCTTAGAGAAGGAGAGCAATCAGTATGGGGTGGGAAGCGTGAGGAGGAGAAGGTAGAGAGCCCGTATCTGAAATTAGAACAAGTAAGGCTGCATGATGATCTACTGAGGCCGGGGCATCAAGGCTAGGAAATAGAATCAAGGAAAATGGATAACTGAACCAGCTTAAAGTGTTCAAGGGTTTTCGGTTCTGATCCTTCACCCAAACTCTTCTAGATCCATGGATGAGAAGTCGTCCAGACTATCTTCCGCTGTTAAAAATGGCTATATACAAAAAGGAAGTTTCCTTTCCTTTCTCTTTTCTTGCAAAATGCTGCTTTTACATTCACTCTTACATTCACTCTTTGGACTTCCGCTTTGGTGAAGTTAGTGATCAAGGAACAAGATAGACTATGCAAACAAGATAGACTATGTGTTCTGCATGGAAGAAAAATGGTTTTAATGTTCTCCTGTCTCACACATTTCTCCATATTTGAAAAACTCATTTTGCACAGCCTCCTTGTATGCACTAAAACCATTGTTCTCTACAGTGGATGCCAGTTAAATGCCGTGCTAAGCAGCATAAGGTGTGGTTCGAGTAAGTAGATGGGTTATCTGGTTGAAGAAGGGCGTGAGAGAGGAAGAGGAAGATAATGAATGAAGCAATACCTCTTTGTAAAGAAGCTAGGTGTCATGTCTTTAATGGATAGATCTCTTTGTGTCTCAAAACATCTGAAAACACTTCTAAATACTTTGTCATTCAAAATTAATTTTAGTCTGATTTAATCAAATCAGTCATACTTAAAGTATGACCATCTATTTGGCCTCATATTTTGGAGTGAGGAATAGAGTGTCATATTTTTAAGTATTTGAATTGTACCTAGATTAAAAAAAGAAAAAAACATAGCCTGTTACTGTTCAGGGAGCACTTCCAAATAATTTTATAAGCACTGTAGTTTAATGGCAATATCACTGGCATTAGTCAGAAAACCAGCTCAAACACACCCATTTACTAGTTGTATGACACTAGCCAAGTCACTTAACCTCTCTGAACTTCACTTTCTTCATCTGTTAAATTGGAAGAATAATGTATCAGAGGAGGGTTAAATTAAGTGAGATAACATGTGAAAGATCTTTTTTTTAAAGATTTATTTATTTATGCATACAAGAGCTGGGGTGCAGGCCAGAGGTGTGGGGGGGTGAGAGGATTCACCAGAGACAGAATAGGGAGCAGAACAGGCAGACTGACTGAAATACACTGCTGAGGGGAGCAGCAGGAGAGACAGGAGAGGTCTGCTGCGCCATGTGGGAAGCTTCCTGGCTGGGGATCGAATTCGTGCTGCAGCGGCAGTGGATAGCTTCATAAGTTGAGACTTAACCCCTTGCGCTGCCAGGGAGGCCTGAAAGATCTTACTCTTGGTTTATCTTATGCTATTTGTTGTCTACAAATTGTTTATGTACTTAAAATTTACTGGGATTGAATAGAATTGAATATGGTCTGAGTATTAAATAATTAAAAATCCGTATAGACCCATAAACCCATACAGAGATATCAAAGAGGTTTCAATTACTTGAATGGTCCAGATAAAGAGAAAACTTGAATAGACACGACTGAAAAACAATGTTGTCTATATAGTATATAGTTTAAAGATGGACATGTTTTTATTTAAGTAGGAGTTGATGTGGTTATTTTAATATGATTAATTAATCTTGAGCAGTTATCAGCATCTCTTTAGGCCTATTGTCACTATTACCTTTCATTATATAGCTTAGTTTTGCTCCTCCCTTTCTTTTTTGATTATTTAAGGATCTGCTACTGTGTAATATGGGGAAAAATAACCTGACTTTCATTTCCTCAGTAGAATGCAGAAATGAAATGAGTTTTTGTTTGTAACTGCAGGAAAATTTATACCAAAAATTCTTTTGAATACCTATTATGTGTCAGATACAGTGCTTATCTCTGGGACATATATGAATGAAAAATGAGGACCTTGACTATTTAAAACTTATATTTCATGGAGAACATTAAAAAAATACAAACATATATAAGTTCACGTTTTAATAAGTGCTATAAAAAAACAGAGGAGGATATTTTTGATAGAGTGTTGAATGAAGGCATTCCTTAGAGAGATGATGTATTACCAAATGGAAACCCAATGGGGAGTCTTCTTAATTTTCAAAAAGTTAGTCAACATTGGTTTACTGTTAAGTACTATTATTTTGTTACAAACTTTGAAGATGGCATAGAAAAAAGTAACAATAGTTGACAACTTCTTCAATTAAAATCCTTATCAGTTGCTCTTTGTGAATATGAGTTAATCTTACATGCAATATGCTATAACTTCATTCCAACTTTGTTTTCAGAGTCCATGCTATAGTGCTTTCTTGCAGTCAAGATTATTTTTTGGTCATTTCCAAGACTTTCTTCACTTGACTTGCCTTGGACTCATCCAGGAGTATTTGTCAAAAATAGTGAGAAGCAAATGATTAATGACACAGTTCCTGAGGTAGTGAATAATGACAACAAGCTAACCAAAATATTTAAAAGAAAAAGCTAGGGATTTTGAAGTATTCACTGGGGACCCTGAGAAGTTTTGACATATTCCTGGGACTTCAGAAGGCCATCCATGTGTATTGAGCTGTGTGCATACTCAAGGCTATGTACGCACCCTGAAAAAAAAAAAAAAAAAACAAGAATTCCCTAACTCTCACTCTAGCTAATTGTCAGCCTCTTACAAAGAGGAAGTAAAAGCAAGGCAGAGTTATAAACTTCACTTGACTGAGTGTTGAAGGTGTGTCCCAACATGTACACCCACATCCTTTGTAAACCCAGGGAACTTATTGGATGTAGATACTTGAGAGTCTCTAATTATTAGCTGATAACTAAGGAAACTCATCAGAAACTTCAGTTGCCACACATGACAAGGAAAACAGACTTTACAGAATTAATTCATGAAAGTCACTTAGCAATAAAACAATAACAAACAACAACAACAATAAACCTTGGTAATAGAGGAGAATCTGATTTTCAGAGTTGGTATATTATATATATTTTTAAATGTTTAGATTTTGGGAAAAAATTGCAAGATATACAAAGAGCTGTAGAGTATGGCATGTAAACTGAGAAGTAGTCACGATAAACTATTAGGAGGAAGCCAAGATGAATCTCCTATCTAAAAACTTTAAGATATTTTTAAATGTATTTAAAGAACTAAAGAAAACCATGTCCAAATAACTAAAGGAAAATATGAGTATATTGCCAAATATCAAAAAAGTTTTGAAATTATGAAAGAACCAAATAGAAATTGTGGAATTAAAAATTATAGTAGCTGAGAAAAATGTTCAATAAAGACCTCAACAGCCCCCTTGACTTGAGCAAATAGAAGAAAGTCTTTAACTCAAAGTTAGGTCAATTGAGATTATCTAGTTTGAGGAACAAAAAGAAAAAAAAGGATGAAGAAAAATAAACAGAGCCTCAGAGACATATAGGACACTATCAGCTGTGCCAACATAAGTGTAATAGGAGCCCTACAGTGAAAGGAGACAGGGACAGAAAGAATATTTGAAGAAATGATAGCTGAAAACTTGCCAAATTTGATTTAAATCAGTACATTCAAGAAGGTACAGAATGTTCATTCAAGAAGTTCAATGAACACCAAGTAAAATAAACTCAAAGCTACCTATACCTAGATGCATTATAATCAAACTGTTGAAAACCAAAGGAAAATAAATGATCTTGAAAACATGAGCTACAGTCCATCGTGTGTAGGGAATCTTCCATAAGGTTAATGTCTGATTTTTCCATCAGGATCTTGGAGACCAGAGGCAGGAAAATGACAAGGTCCACCAGAGTTATGTAGTCAGAAAGTCTGTCCTTCAAGTATGAAATGGAAAGTAACAGAAACACAGAATTTGTCAGTAGTACGTGTGCCCTGATAGAAATACTTCATTCCCCCAGGCTGCAATGAAAGGACACTAGAGAGAAGAAATCGAGTACGAGTAAAGGTGGCTGTGTATGTAAATATGAATGACAGTATAAATTTAATTTTTATTTGTAATTGTTTCCTTCTAACTATAACTACATAAAACAATAATTACAAAACTGTGTGTAAAGATACATTTTATGGCAATAATAGCAAACTGAAGGAGGGAGGGAATAGAACTATAGGAACACAATTTTTGTATTCCCTTGAAATTAAATTGATATTAATCCAAACTAGATTATTGTAAGTAAAGATGAAAACACTTAGTCCGACCACTAGGAAAATTAATTTTAAATATAGTTAAAGAAGTGACAAGGAATTAAATTGTACACTAGAACATATCTACTTAGCATAAAACAAAGTGTAAAGAGTAGCCCTCAAAGCTCCTGGCTCTCTGAAAGCACCAGGGCCCCCCAGCTGAGTGGGGCTATGCCATGGTAGCCGGGTTTGATGGCCAACCCCAGCACAGCTGGGTTTAGGTTTTAGAAAAATAAGAGGAAAAACACCTACAGAGTTTTGGAGACACAGGTATCAGCTTTAAACCGGGCCAGTGACATTCAGGTCTAGCAGAGCTTTCCTGCACAAGACGGCACAGGGCTGATTGGACTCACCACCCAGCTTTTGGTTTTAGACCCAGAGCTGGTTTTGAAAACATACCGTGTCTGAGCTCCCACTGGCAGCAATCAGGTTCAGGCCTGCATCCGCACCAATCAAGTCTTGGAACCAGCTGGCTTAGAAAATGGACCCATCAGGTTGAAGAGGCAGTACCCTGGGGGGGCTATGTGCTGAGCTTCAGAGAGGCTCTATGCTAGCTCATCAGGGAGGCTGCTTGGAAAGGCTTCAGTGGCTCAAGAGGTTAGACTCAGGGCCCTCGTTGGTGGCACAACGGCTTAGGTCTCAGCACTATGAAGCTATCCATAGCCACTGCAGCACAAGTTCAATCCCCTACCAGGGAGCTTCCCACATGACGCAGGAGACATCTCCTGCCTCGCCCGCTACTCCCCTCAGCAGTGTACTTTCGTCGATCCACCTGTTCTGCACCCCACTCTGTCTCTGGTGAATCCTCTCACCACCCCACACCTCTGGCCTAGACCCTAGTTCCTGTATGCATAAATAAATAAATAAATATTTTTAAAAAGAGTTTAGACTCAGCTTGGAAGAAGTGTCAGGAGGAGGCCTCGGCGTCAGGAGACATATTGCTGCGGTGCTGTCTCGGCAGTGCTGTGACTACTGTAGCTGCCACAGGTTAGCTGGGTCCTGGTCTACCACTTACAGGTGCACCACAAGTTCCAGGTTCTCACTGGAGGGACAGTGTATCTTGCACATGCAGTTTGGGTTTGGACTGTTGGACACTGTGGACACCATCTGGGGTGGGACAGCTGGCTGTGTTTGGCCTTAACAACAGCATGTTCTTTTTTCCCAATCTCCCCTTGGTAAATAAATCACATTGTTGTTGCACCCTGAGGATGTGCTGTGTCTTGCAATTGTGAGCGCATGGTTGAAGAACCCACAGTCCATGTCCAGGTCCCCTAACTTTGCTTGCTTTCAGTTGGCAACTACAAAGGGACTGGACACCTCGGTTGACCAGCCCAAAGGTCCTTCCCATGTGTTGGTTACCACGACACACACTGCAGTTGCAGGACACATGGCAGGATTTGATTTAGAGTAATTTTGAAAAAGATATGTTTGCTCTTCAGTTTGGGTGGCCTGCTTCTCCTCCTTCATCCTCTCCGTGCCCTGCTCCATCTACTTCATCCATCCAAGGTTTGGGGTTGTTGAATTTAAGAAGGTCTGATATACGAGTTGATTTTGTATTTTGGGAGATGTGGACCTGCATTTGGGGCCCGTTTACAACCTCTAATTTAGGACTTCTGCTTCTGGGAGTCTCCTTGGGGGTATGTGCTATAGTTTCTCTTTTGGTTCAAGAATAGGTGAGTTTTCTGTTTCAGTTGGTAATCTGCAAGAGAGATTCTTACTGTTCTCCGTAAAGTAGATTTGAAAAAAAACAGAGGCCCATTTAATGGGAAGCAACCTTCCCCTCACCTTGATAGCAGTAATGGAGAGGTATATGAAGAAGAAGACCACTTTTTACTGGCAACCTTGAACCTACCAGTGGAGAATCCCTTCCATGCAGCCAGTGCTCCTTTTGGGGAAGCTGTGGGATCTACACAGGCTGAGCTGTCCCCTCCACCCACCCTCCAAAAATAAGAAGAGCTACTTGTACTAGGCAGGGCACCCGTTTTTGGACTGAGGAGATGCCCTGGGGCAGGACAGTGCCCTTTGCCAGTTTCCTACAGGAGGATTGAGTGAGCAGAGTCAGCCTGCTGGTGTTACTGATTATGTAGTCCCTTTTCTACTGGGGATCTCCTGAATCAAAGAAACTCTTTCTCCACACTGGCAGGATCCTAAACCAGTGGCCAGCTTGTTTGTGTCCATTTTTGCTTCCATTGGCCTAATTGGGTGGACCTAAAATCTATGTTGAATACATTGTGGAGAAGGAAGAGTGGTTTTAGGGAAGGCTAGTGAAGAGGATCATCGCCTCCACCAGGAGGATATAGAAATGCCTGAGCCAGAGGAAGTTGTCCCAATAGTGGACCCTAACTAGGACCCCAGTGACAGGGGTATGGAAAGGTTAGAGCACTAGCAGAAGTGCTTATTGATAAGGCTGAATCAGGGGATTCCTCAACAGGAAAGTTTTGGGAAGCTACTGGGGTTCAGCAAAAGTCCAGTGCGGCTCCATCTGAGTTCCTTGAGAGGATTATGCAAACTTATAGCACCTACACACATGTAAATTCTGATGTCCCAGAAAATGCTCGAATGATTCCTAGGACATTCATTGGGCAGACTTCTCCAGATATAAGGAGAAAGTTTGCTAAGATAAAGGATTCTGTAGAGATGAGTCCTTCCCAATTGGTGGAAATAACACAAGAGAGGAACAGAAACCTAGGCCTGTCATGGTATTTGTAGAGAGAAAATAGGATGGATTCACAAGAGAGAAAGCAGAGTCAACAAACAGCTAAGGAAGAGTCAATGCATATATCCTAAGGAAGAAGGTCACTGGAAGAACAGGTGTCCCAGGTCAGAAACAAGACAGGGAAAAAGGTATGAGAAAGCAGAAAGGAAGCAGATGACAGCACAGAATGGGGATGGGCTCGAGCCTTGCAAGGTGGAATATGGGCAAAATAAAAGGAACGAAGGTGCAAAGAGAGAGGAAAGAAGGCAATGAGGGTCCAAGTGAAGAATAATGGGGCCCAGTGGTTCCTCGCAATTTGTAAAGCTTATTGTAATTTTCATTCTGTTAATCCTGCAGTAACTCAATGTGGGGGATCATTTGATTGACTTTTTGGTGGACACTGGAGCAATCTAGTGGATGTTTCCCTTTTATACTGTTATCTCGGGTCAGTAAGAAAGCTAGTAGTCACTGAGGGGAGGGAAGGTCACAGCAAAAAGCCTCCTACAACGTTTACCACCAAGTGGGTGCAGGAGCAATATAAACTTTCCTCCTACGAATTTCTGTTTCATGGCTGCAGCATTAAAATAATGTCCGTTCATCTGTTTTTATCACCTTTGACTTTCAGATTTTCTTTCTTGGACTTATCCTGCTCCCAATCCGTGCCTTACTGGTTGCATTCATCTTAATCCTGGCGTGGCCATTTGCTGCGATTTCAACAGCATGCTCTCCTGAAAAGCTGACCCACCCACTAACTGGTTGGAGGAGGTGAGAGATAATTATGTCTAGATGTTAAGTGAATCAAGATAAAGAAATGTTGATCATAGTGTAGTCAGTGACTGATAGTTTTATCTAGCTGCTATTTTTTTTACGATTTATTTTTATTTATTTATGCATAGAAGAACTGGGGTGCAGGCCAGAGGTGTAGGGGTGACAGGATTCATGAGAGTAGGAAGCAGAACAGGCAGATCTACTGAAATCCATTGCTGAGGGGAGCAGCGGGCGAGGCAGGAGAGTCTGCTGCGCCATGTGGGTCAGCTCCCTGGCTGGGGATCAAACTCATGCTGCAGTTGCTGGCAATAGCTTGATAGCTCTGAGACTTAACCCCTGAGCCACCAGGGAAGTCCCTCTAGCTGGTAATTTTGTTTCTCGGCTAGAACTGTCATTAATTTATCACGTGTAGAAATGACTTACCCAAGCACATTATGATCTTCTGTTGAAGTTGTAACTTTGTAATGTCAAGATATTTTGTTTTCTGAGTTATTGCCAGAAAGTGGTAGATCCCAGGCTCAGAAAGACTGAATTAGTATATTCCTGAAACCACTGAAAAAAGCCTGGCTTGCTTTTGCACGTCCTACATTTGCTCTTGTCCCCCTATAGTAACTATGTGTTTTCTGCTGTGGTATAGCAGTGTATCAATTATACAGGACTGTTATTAATAACAACTTAATTATTCATTGATACAACTTAGCTTTTACCCACGAATACTGAGGCAGAAGGGACTGCTCTCCAGCATTCTCTAATAGTATGGTTTTAAATAATAGGCTGATCATGAATGAACAAGTCACCGGTCAAGTTCATTCTGTTGGGCAGAACAGGCTGTGGCCATTTCCACATCCTATGGACTGTACATGTTTCCTCGGAATCCATGTGTGGGTTTTAGGGCACTGTTGAACTCAGGGTCATACGCATTGTCCTGTGTGTGCACAAAGGATCGATTTCTTTCATCCAAATTCCAAAAATTTTGACAGACACCATTCTAGAAACTTTAATGAAGAAATAGGTGATTTGTGTTCAGTCCACGTTCTGATGACTAAAGGTTCATTTAAGCACAAGGCTGATTTGAAATGGAGCTAATGCCTCCTCAGTCATCCGCTCTCCGTTGTCTTATGACTCCAGGTTGTATGTTGTTTGTTTATTCTTTTAAAGATTTATTTATTTGTGCATTCAAGAACTGGGGTGTAGGACAGAGGTGTGGGTGGGGTGTGAGAGGATTCACCAGAGACAGAGTGGGGAGCAGAACAGGCAGATCGACTGAAATAAACTGCTGAGGGGAGCAGCGGGGAGACAGGAGAGGTCTGCTGCGCCATGTGGGAAGCTCCCTGGCTGGGGATCAAACTTGTGCTGCAGTGGCTGTGATAGCTTCACAGTGCCGAGACTTAGGCCCTGCACCCATCAGGTTGTATGTTATAAAAAGAAAAACACATCACGAGTGGTTTTCATGACTCATCAATTCCTTTCTCTTATCTCTTCGGTTTAATTGTTAAAGGCTTAAAAAAAAAAAACTATGATGATGGAAGGAATAGTCTAAGAATTCAGAGAACAGATAAAAATAAATGTTAGAAAAGAAAGTTCTGCTTTGTTCGTGAAGCCTCTGCTTCCTCTCAAACAGGTATCATTGAAGCTAGGCAAACTTGTAATCATGTTTAAACATTTAAAAGGAGGTGTTTAATGACTGAATATGGGATACTTTAGAATGTAGTGGTTAGAAGCTCTATTACTATAAATAAAAAATGAGAGGTGTGGAACTTCCCCGAAGGGTTGAGCTTTTTGTTCTGAAGTAAGTAGTAATCTTGCCTATAAACAACAGGGCAGGAAGGGGAGACCGTCATTTCCCTGTGCCCTCTGGGGAGCTATTGTACTTTAGCTTTTGGTTCTCACTTCTCCTTACTGTGATATTATGGAGAAACTTCCTTAGTGGCTACTTGCATAACAGCTTTGCACTAGATTATTAAAAGGTGGTTAGAGAATTACTGGGAAGCCCATTTTTTAAAGATCACATTAGATGTCTTATGGAAGATACACATATTTTATTTTTCGTGAGCACTTGCACACTCACTTGCTGAGCGGTCCATCCTGGGTCTCTCCCTGGATCTGTTCCCTGTTCCACTGAGTTTATCAAGGACAGAGACTGGATCTTACTTGAAGATTCCAGCACAGTTCCTGGCATAGTTGGATGAATTGATTAATCTTTAATGACAGATTCTGAAGAGTATGAATTAATAAAAGGAAACTAGAAGCTGGAGAAACTAGAGACATTGACCGTGGATGCTAGAAGAATGAAAACAAATAGACGTTCTGTGGCTATCATATTGTATTACATTCAGATGTTGATTTATAGTGATATATAGCTAAGACCTATTATAATGTTTTAATGCAGTGTTATTTCAATGAAAAAGTTTAAGTATATAAAATAAATTTTAAAAAATTTTAAGTAAGGAATTACATTTCTGGATTTAAGTGCAACTCTGTCCGTGGAAGTGAGGTGGTGAATTTACTTAAGATTTTTGATGATATCTAAGAGCAATAATGATATAAATAATAAGAGTTACTTTTAACAAATTACTCTTACAGTAGCTCTGAGGACAGCTTTAGCATGAGAGTTACACATGTTTTGGGAGATAGCAGTATCTGGGTTACACAAATGTGAATCCCCGAGTGTCTCCTTTGGAGGTGACTCATTTGAAGGGACTACGGGTTTGTCTCAGTGGGGGTTATGGGTTAACAATTCATTCTTACCATTTTAGTCACAGATTAATGGAGCTAATTATTAACCTATGTCATTTGGAAGATTAATTCTCACTTTTCTCATCTGTTCAATGGGGATAATAATAAATAATTGTACCAAATTGCACTGAGGATTTTTAAAAATTATATAAATATATATATACATATAATAATTTTATATTGTTTTCTATGCAAAAAATGTGTCATGAATTTTCTGACAACCCAATTAAAATAGATAGCCTATTTAGAGTCATGGCTGGCAGAAAGTGTTAGCTGCATAAGTGTTAGCTCTTCTTCTTGGCTCATTTTAAAACCAAGTGGTCTGACATGTTGGTTTTGTATTTGTATTTGGTATTGTATTTCAGAGTAAAACTCTACTGTTAACTACTGTTAGCAAAGCTAATTATGTCTTTTTTAATCTTTATTTCCAAAGGAAAATTACCCAACCAGTTTTGACGTTTCTGGGTCGCGCTATGTTCTTTTCAATGGGATTCATAGTCACTGTGAAAGGCAAGATGGCGAATTCTGTGGAAGCACCAATTTTTGTGGTTGCACCTCATTCAACCTTCTTTGATGGAATTGCTTGTGTCGTCACTGGGTTGCCTTCCATAGTATCTCGAAAGGAGAATGTCCAGGCCCCTCTGATTGGCAGTAAGTACTTGTAAGGTAACAAGATAAAGTATCTTCGTGCTCATGCTGTAAATTAAAAGATGATATAAAGTTTGTTGGTAGACTTTTTGAAAGCTTTAAAAATGGAACACTTCAAACGTAATTCCTTTCTTTTAATGAGGTACTAGATCAAAAGAGTGAATTTATGAAAGTAGATTAGAGGCCTCTCTGTCTGTACTCATATCATTCTTTCTAAATCTTTATCACCATGTCATATCTCTTTCCATTTTCTTTCTTTCTTTCTTTTTTTTTTTCAAGAACTAATTGGCTTTTAAGGTCATATTCGTTTCAGGTGCACAACATAATGATTTGATATTTGTATATATTGTGAAATGATCGCCACAATAATTCTAGTTACTGTCTGCCACAAAGTTAACTTTTAGAATATACCTTCTTGACACTTTCCCCCATTTCATCTACCCTCCTACCCACCTCCCCTCTGGCAACCACCATACTTTCTCTATTTTGTTTTCTTTTTGTTTTTGGATTCCGCATATAGGTTGAATCACATGGTGTCTGTCTTTTTCTTTTTTTTTAATTTTTTTAAAGATTTATTTATTTATGCATACAAGCTGGGGTGTAGGCCAGAGGTATGGGGTGGTGAGAGGATTCACCAGAGACAGAGTGGGGAGCAGAACAGGCAGATCGATGGAAATACGCTGCTGAAGGGAGAAGCAGGCAAGACAGGAGAGGTCTCCTGTGCCATGTGGGAAGCTCCCTGGCCAGGGATCAAACTTGTGCTGCAGTGACTGCAGATAGCTTCATAGAGCTGCACTTAACCCATTGTGCCACTGGGGAGGCCCTTTTTCTGTCTTATTTTCCCTTAGCAATATTCCCACAAGATCCATCCTGGTTGTCACAAATGGCAAGGTTTCATCTTTTTAGTGGCTGAGTAGTATTCCCTTATTTACAGTCATGCATTGCTTAATGTTCAGGAATACATTCTTACTCGTGCAGCTTTGTCATTGTGTGAGCATCATAGATAGATACACAATCCCAGATGGTGTGCACCAGGCTATGTATTAACTACCGTTGTGTGTACAGTCTGCCTTGCCTGAAATGTTATGTGCATGTCTGGGTCACATCTCTTCCATTCATTCATCCATTCTTAGACACTTTGGTTTTCATAGCTTGGCAAATGTGAATAATGCTGCAATAAATATAAGGATGCATATATCTTTTTAAATTCGTGTTTTTGTTCTCTATAGTCATAAAAACCAGATTTCAGTAGAGTCAGACAAAATTTCAAATACCTGACGTGCTCAATTTTTTTGAGAGCAAACTTAAGCCAAGAATTTGGGAACACGCGGCTTACATGCTAGTTCATGAAGTTCTCTTCAGGGTATGATGCCGACAAGCACACTAAGTCTTTTCTCTCCTAACTCTGTTTTCTTCATTATTGCCCTAGCATCTTCATGAGGGACCCTGGTGTTACTCTTTGAGAATTATGATATGGAACAATAAGTGCTTCCTGCCATAAAAAATAATGAAGCAAGTGAAGTGTTTTTCCCACCAGATGCTCTGGGCGCTCCCTCGGGTGTTAGTCTCCCAGTAACTGCTCCCAGTTGCCCCAGGTTTTTGCACACATGGAGTGATGAGGGGGTGTGAAGTTGTCTTGTGTTGCGCTGGCACTCGGGAGATGCGGTAGTGGTTCTTGCCTCTTTGCCATTCAGCGAAGAATGTCATTCTTTTTGTTTGCAACCTAACTGCCTTGCTTTGTGTAACATGGCATTTTCCTACAAAATTGTATAGCAAGAGATTTTTGGTAAGTGGGAGTTTATTTTGCATGTGCTAGGGAATTATGTATTTAGCAGACTGTATCGCTGAAATTTTTAGTAAAATGAATATTCATGTGAATTTTTATTCATGTAAACTATAAAATTTTATTCATGTGAACTATGAGTTCACGTAATTTATTTTTATGATATTCTTTTTTTTTAAAAGATTTATTTATTTATGCATACAAGCTGGGGTACAGGCCAGAGGTGTGAGGCGATGAGAAGGTTCACCAGATACAGAGTGAGGAGCAGAACAGGCAGATGGGCGGAAATACACAGCTGAGGGGAGCAGCGGGCGGGGCAGGAGAGGTCTGCCACACCATGTGGGAATCTCCCCAGCCGGGCTTCGAATTTGCGTCACTGCTGCCAACAGCTCCACAGCGCAGCAGCACTTAACCTGCTGCCGACAGCTCCACAGCGCAGCACTTAACCGCTGTGCCACCAGGGAGGCCCTTGTGATATTCTTAAGATAAAACAGGACAACCTTGTAGCATAGTCCTAAGGCTTAGTGTCAGTTGAAGAAGTCTTTCAGGGAGAAAATTGCATTTGCTTCTTTTTATATTCTTGCTGCTAACATCTGTTAAATCAATGAAATAGTTTTAGGTATAAATAACCACCTCTTCTTTTGAAACTGGAAGCTAATTTCAAATACATTTGGGATTAGAGGCTTTTTATTTTTTAAGTTGTTCTCATTAATTTGCTATCATCTTGATTTTCCTTCAAATTTGTTTTATGATTTATCTCATCACTATGGTAGCATTAGCTAAAATGAGGACCTGCTTGTGACTTTTTGTTTGTTTTAAAGGACTGTTACGGGCTTTGCAGCCAGTACTGGTGTCCCGTGTAGATCCAGATTCAAGAAAAAACACAATCAATGAAATAATCAGGCGAGCCACTTCAGGAGGTGAATGGCCACAGGTAAAACTCAGTAGATGATCACTTAAATATATTGAGAGCTTATCATGCATTTGTAAATAGATCTATAGACAGCAATACCTGGGATACCTGTGTCTTTAGCATAACAGACGTAGAATAAATGAGTGTTCAGAGGTCTTCCCCATGGGATACTCCATGGACTTAAATGTATCAATTCCCTAAAGTCTGAAGAATTTTTATTTTGTGTCATAAAAAAGAATCCCTACCTCTGAATTTTTTTACTGTTTTAAAGATGAGAGTAAACTCAGTTATATTCACCTGCATGTTGGGTTTACAGAAAAAAAGGGATTAAGATCTTCAAGCTTATCCAGAGTATATTTAGACATTGCTTTTAATCAGAATCACTTGTCAGATTCTTTCAGTCTTACCATCTCACCAACCCTGTATCCTGGATTGCCTTTTAAAGGGGAGGAAGGGGCAGCATTCATTGCATTTAGAAAGCATCATGGGTGATAAGGATCCCCCTGCCTTTGCCCAGGTGGAAACAAGTCAGATGTAGCAGAAGTGGCTCTGCGCTGAGCCGGCCCCCAGTGAGCTGTCCGTGGGGATGGTGTATAGATAGATGTGCAGGTACGGAGAGGAATCCAACTAGGTAGGAAACTGTAGAAACCAAGGCCTGTGAGGAGTGGTTTTAAAAATGATGGAGATGAGCTTGCGTTTGGAATGAGGGTTTGATGTTTCTCTTGGAATCCCAGGGTTCCAAGGACTCATGGGTAAAAGTTAACCAGTAGCCAGATTGCAGTTCATTTCACTAACCTCAAGGACATTCTGTCCAGAGGTAGAATGGCCTGGTTCAGATTTCTCTTTTGGAATTTTCAGGCGTTGGCTAAACAACCACTTGGGGGGGATATTGTAGAAAGAATTCAGCATTAGATACGCAGGATGACTTTTCATGCCCCTTCCAACTCTGAGAGCTTATGATTCACTCCATATCCATTCCTGGTGAACGGTGTAGCAATAGAATTCCACTGCGTGAATCACATTGGCTATAGTCTCCCATTGTCTTACGAAACCCAGTTTTTTAATTGGAGGATGGCATTTCACGTATTTATATTTTCATTATATAAATAACCTGTTACTGTGACAATTTAGCTATTAATGTTTTCCCTCTCCCCATTGTTAGGTGCCCATTGCTGCCTCCAGAACAGGGGGTTGGTTTTGTTTTGTTTTAGATACTTAGCAATTCACTAACTGCCATATTCGAAAAGCTTCAGAAAATTCAATTATTAGAGAAATTAACTGTACTACATATTTTGCACGTGGAAAACATAAAAAGGTATTTTCAAAGCCAAAAATACCTCCTGGAAAAAGATATTAAATTGTATTCCATGTCAGCTAATTCAAGTAAATGCCATGGGTACTGTAAGCTTTTCTCCATTTTCCTCCATCCTACGCATTGTAGGAATGAGTATCATTTAATGGGAAAACCGAAACAAAGAAGCAGGAAATGATTTAGTTAAGAATGTAGATAGTAGTAGAATAAAGAATTTCAAACGTCAGTGCACACGCAACTGTGATCTAGGGTCTGTGTCGTCTTTTTAAGTTAAGAAACATTTGTGTATTCTGTAGTCAAAGCTTTAATCCATTTTCTAATTATCTTAATGGGGAGACTACACTTCTAGAGGAAAACCAGATAACCTGATTCTTGATTTCACTAGAAACAAGTACTATCGCCTTTTATTTCATTTTAGTTTTAAAAGAAGGGGGCAACTGTTTATGAAGTCATAAGAAAGTGAGTGAAGAGGTAATCTATTAATTAGACTGAATATTAAATCTATTCCTTTTCTCCCAAGATACTAGTTTTCCCAGAAGGTACTTGTACTAATCGTTCCTGTTTGATTACTTTTAAACCAGGTGAGATAAATTAAATTATGTATTGTGACAAAGTAGTATGGAAGGTTTCTTCAAATGATTTGATAGTAATGGACAAAGTAATAACTCTAGTTATTTTTTGTGCTGCAAGCTTTTCTTCATGTCCGATAAAAAGCTTTTAAAGTTGCAAATCCAAAGAACTCACTCTCTGACTTTGTCTTTTGGTCATAACCCTGTATTCTTTGGAGTGTCGTGTGTGTGTGTGTGTGTGTGTGTGTGTGTGTGTGTGTAAATGTACACGCAAGCGTGCATAGAAGCCACTAGCGGATCTTTCTTTTTCTCTGACTATACCCTCCCAGGCCCATGGGGTCCTGTGTCATCAGGAGAAAACCTGTTATCATTACAGAGCCTTCCAGTGCCTCTGAAGGTTTGCTCCTTTTGTTTCATGAAATAGTGAATTTCATATACATTTGTAACTTCACAGTGATTGACATTATTGTAAAATATTTTTGTGTTGGCTGCTAGCTAACTCAGAGCCAACATTCGAACTCCCTTCCAGCGAATGTGGAAGTTCTTGCTTCACCCATTTGGTTGTGTACAGATTTTCTTCTTATTTCTGTCTTGATTTCATCATTTTAAAAAATCCTCTTGAATAATAGGCATTTGGGAAGTGAAAACAAACGGAGGTGTGTATATATATGTTAAATGACCTAGGCACAGCAGCATCCTGTTTTTCTCACAAGGTTTTGAACTTTAAAAAATCTCCCGTTTTGGAAAACACTAGAGATTTTCCAACATTTCGCCAAGTTTCTTTTGTGCCTCTTAAAAGCTTTCACTCAGTATCTGTAGACCGTTTATTGTTGATTTGTGCTTTACTGTAAAACATGCGTTCATAATAAAGTGCACGCTGTGTGATCCCGATGTGCTTATAGGAGCCTTCATTCCGGGGGTCCCTGTGCAGCCCGTGCTCCTCCGGTACCCCAACAAGCTGGTAAGTTCCCTGTTTTGCTATGGGAAGAATAAAGGTGTGCACAGATAATGGTGGGAGCAGATGGGAGGCCCCATCCTCTCGGCCACATTTACTTTTGAAAATGTGCGTGAGGCGGGCACCTCCTTATTGCTCTCAGCACCGCGTGTAGCCTTTGCTGCCACTTGGCTCGGGAAGGTGTCTCCTGATTTCTATTCTGTGGCCGCCAGGCTGGTGTGATTAAGCCTCAGGCTGAGGGTCTCAGCAGACAGCAGAAGGCTTGCAGAAATCTGTGATTTTCATGAAACATAGAAGGAAACTCCTGATTTAATCAGTCATCATTCCTGGTGGAGATTTGGAGTCTGGTGAGAGACTCACTCCTTACTAGCGGTGTGACTTTTGGCAAGGAACTTAAGAAAATACTAGAAAAGAACCAAATATCCTATAGAAAATCCGCAGCTGGCTCAGGAAACTCTTCTGCTCCTGCTGGGCTCAGTGTCATCCTCTGTGAGGACATGGCAAGGCTAGTGATCGTTGTTCCCTTTTCCTAAAGAAAGGGTCATTTTGAGACTGTGTTGTTCTGAAAGGAACTTTCTTCACTAGAGAATTTACGTAAAAAGGCAAAATGTAATTATTAATTATCTATGTTATTTAATAGTAAGAGTTGCTGATCAGTTAAGCTTTCTATTCAGTGACTGGTGTCCAGCCTTGAACGTCTGTGATTTAAAAATTAAAATCTATCAAACTTTTATCATTGTACTTTTGCCCATGGATTTATATTTTTTAATCAAATCCTTTCACTCTGTGCTACTTGTCATCTTTTCTCCCAAGCAACACTTTTTCTTGAGAAATGATGTGCTCTGGTTTTTATAAGCTAATCCAGCTATGTTCATATTAGGAGGGAGAGAGCCAAGCAAGCCCAGTAGTATTTTAAAAATTCACTTCCATAAAAAGATATGAGGGGTTATATCAGAAAGATAGATCTCTGTTCTATATAGCGAGAGACTCAAGGATTTGGGGATCTGCTCACTGTTTAGCTCTAATCACGGGGTTTATTTCTATGTTGTTTTTATGCAGAAAAAAAAGTACATGAATACCAACATTGAAATAAGAATTTTGTTTTATTTGCTGTTTCTCCTCTGAATTAACGAACGTTTAAACCCTTTTGTTGCTGTAGGATACTGTGACTTGGACGTGGCAAGGTTATACATTGTAAGTTGCTGATGCTTATTACGTAAATAAGATGTACTTATATAAATGTACATAAATTTTATTTTATTTATTTATTTATTTATTTATTTTTTAAATTGCTACTTTCTTTCTTTCTTTTTATTTATACATACAAGCTGGGGTACAGGCCAGAGGCGTGGGGCAGCGAGAGGGTTCACCAGAGACAGAGCGGGGAGCAGAACAGGCAGATCAGAAATACACTGCTGAGGGGAGCAGCGGGCGAGGCAGGAGAGGTCTGCCGCGCCATGTGGGATTCTCCGGGGCTGGGCGTCGAACTCGCGTCGCAGCTGCCGACAGCTCCACAGAGCAGCACTCAACGGCTGCGCCACCAGGGAGGCCCCATAAATTTTATTTTAGTGAAGAAAAAGAAAAATAATCCACGCCCCTTTTTAAAGAAAAAGCCTTGTTTTTGTAAAAGTGAAAATTTCTGATCAGGTTCTTAAATCTAGTAACTGAGAAGTCTCTGAAGGGAGCATGGTTTGTTTGTTTTTTTTTTTATCTCCTCCCTGTGGGGCCCAGGTTCCCTATATAGTCCATGCTCTCCTTCCCCACCCCATCCCACCGCCTCCTCAGGCCTGCGACTCCCTATGACCCCCTAACCACCATGTGACTGTCAGTCTCTCACTAGAGGGCCAGCTCAGGGGCAAGCCCAAGTTCTGTTTGTGCCCAGTGCCCCCGGGTTGTCCATAGGTTGGATGCAGAAGTGCGCTGCCTCTCAACAGACCTGTCTTCACCTGCCTGGGTGGGTGCTCAAGGCCCAGCCACACACCTGAGAGAGCAGTTCTACCTGGCCCATTAACCCCCGGTGTCCCCGGGGTACAGAATTCTAGAATTCTAGTTGTCATGTTCTAATGGGTCTCAGGTGTTTGGCTGTCAATTCCCAAGAAACACCAGTGACCTAGTTTGCTTCCTGTTGAGCTTTAATTGTTGTGGCTTCATTTCTTGGCAGATTTTGCATTATTTAGCGTCTCCATCATTGTTTAACTGTGCTGGTTTAAGCAGTCTAGAGAAGTTTACTCATATGACTTGAAGAGATGTGTCTGTTTTGACCTGAGAAAATAGCTAACCAAGCTTTTGGTTCTCTTATTGGATTTTGAAAGCACAGGGATCAGCAGTTTCTAGAAACATTTAAGAGGGGAGGAATACAATTCCTTTGTTAAGCAAGCTGAAGTGAAAGAGGACTTTGAAAGAACAGGACACATAGATTCTTTCTTTCTCTCAAGAGGATCTTGTGTTCAGTCCCAGCTGTGTGAGTTTGAAACTAGCTGGGTTGGAAGTTCTCAGTCGTGCCTTGACACTGTCATACACAGATCAGGTAACACTGCATGCGGACAGGAGGTCACCACTCGGAAATATGTATACGAAATCATCATTTGCCTCTAAGTACTCTGCGTGTTTCCTTAGATACTTGGAGATAATCCAGACAGCTTCTGAAAGTCCAATTTGGTTTCTAATACTGCATACTTATTTTCTCATTTTGTGTGTGTGTGAATTGCTTTGAAATAATAAATTTAAATTAGAATGGGTAACTGGCCAGTTACAGGTGTGCTTAACATGAACACCTGGGAAACATTTCTGTCCCTGTTGTGTTTCAGTCCTTGGGTGATTGAAGTTAAGTAAAGGATGTCAAAAATAAAGGACATGAATTGTGAAGGATTTCTCAACATTGTGTTAACTTAATCTCTCTAGAAAATCAGTTGATTTGATTAAAATACATGTTTCATGTCACTCCTGGTTTTGCATTCCTGGTTTTCTGCTTTTATACGAAAGAAAGTTAGGAGAAACAAGCAGTAGGAGAGCATGTTAGAAAAAAGTGCCTAAAAATTGTGTGGAGAGTGTATTTATAATATACTTCCTGAGGTACATCATCATTTGGGCCTTTATGAATAAAATTCCATGTGGAGATAGGTATTTTGTTCCACAGTGCAGTCAATGTAACTGTTTTTCATTTAGCAACAATCTAGTAGATGTGAAGACCACCGAGACTTTTCTGGAAGGGAGACCAGGGGTAGACAATAGAGTGATTACATCGATGCAGCCTTCCAACCTGGGAAATGTGTACTAGAGGAGGCGGGGAGGGAATAAGAGAAAGAATTCAGAAAAGAGAGGAAAAAATACTTTGAGAGTTAAAGATTCCCAGGACTTATAAACAAAGAAAATCTCCAGAAGGTACAGCTCTGTTGTGTCCAGTGCCCCCATCACACTCCCCTGGAGTGGCTTCATTCACACCTCTGCCTTTCCATCTACTTAGCATTGCGTCTGTTTCTTCAGTTGCCATGCTACCCTAGACTCAAGTCTGAGGAAAAGACTTTACACCAAAGCAGATACCCTAAGGGACCCGAGACTAAGGGAACACACGCAGGGAAGGGGCGAGGATGCAAACGCTGCCCGCGTTGGTCTAACAGGTATCATTGGATTTGTCCAGCAGCGCAGAGTAGATGACACAGTTTTATGAGATCTTACATGGGCTTCATTTTTTTACGGCATTCAGAATTTTCAGACCGTAATATCTAGTCAAATTCTTGGATTCCAGAGTTCAATTTGAATAATTAGAGAACATTTTCCTTTATGGTAGGTAGTATGAGTTGACTTTGTTTGCTTGGAGTTGTTAGTCAAAGATTTTTTCCTTTTCAGAGGCAAGGTTTGAGAATCCGCACTTCGGTTAGCAATTTATAATTTTTTTAAAGATTTATTTATTTATGCATCCAAGTTGGGGTGTAGGTCAGAGGTGTTGGGGAGGTGTGTGTGAGAGGATTCACCAGAGACAGAATGGTGAGCAGAACAGGCAGATTGACAGAAATATACTGCTGAAGGGGGCAGTGAGCGAGGCAAGAGAGGTCTGCTCTGCCATGTGGGAAGCTCCCTGGCCAGGGATCGAACTCGAGCTACTGTGGCTCTGGATATCTTCATAGTGCTGCGACTTAACCCATTGCGCCACCAGGGAGACCCCAGCAATTTATAATTAATGATGGCTTTGGTGCATCCTGGTTCCTAAATTCCTAACCTCCTTGTCTTACGTAATTTGTCAAGTAATTTTTACAGATAAATCCTATTTTAATTTCTTTAGTTAAAAAAAAAAAGGAGTTGATGGTTCTTAAATGTGTAGTCGAGTCCAATAGGTCAGCTTTTGGGTCATCTGTCTAAATGAGGCAAAAAAAATTATCCCATAAACTCTTATCCAGAAAGTCTAAATATGTACTAGAAAGCCGCAAGTAGGAAAAACTATTTCAAAAAGCTTCTTTGAGAAGGTTATATAACCACTTTAAAGAAAGCCTTTGTCTAGCTTTATAATGAAATCTGACACTTTTCAGAATAATTTCCCCATAACTAAATAAAACATTTATTAGTAAGTGGAACAATTATGTAAAGTTTTTACTTTTTTTTCTAAGTTTTTACTTTTAAGGAAAGGCCCACTGATTTTTTTCTTTTATATCAGGAAAGTTCAAAAAATGTAATATATTCCACACAGGAATTTTTCTAAATACACATTTAGGGGCCTTAAAAGGTTGCCTTGCTCGTTTCCCCAGGACTGAGCCATGAACCTGAGTTTTCAAGGAGACTTCAAATCTGAGGTCTAGTCTGTCAAGGAGATGTCAGATTTGGGGTCCAGTGTGCTGAGCTGCAGCTGTGACTCGCAAATACATATTTGGCATTGCATTTGGTAACTGACTCTTTGAATATCAAGAACAGTTATCTAGGCCCCAGAAGTGTGACACTCTGTGGTAGTGCAAAATATTTCTGACGTGACGTGAGGGTGTTTGTGTGTAAAGAAAGGACTGTTGTGCAACAGGAGATGATCCATTATTACCGTATAACGATGGCCCCTCTCTCTTCTCTCCTCAGCATTCAGCTTTGCATGCTTACTTTCTGCCAGCCTTTCACAAAGGTGGAAGTTGAGGTAAGCCTTCAACGTGTAGCTTTGGAACTTAAGAACTGGTGTTTCCCTTTGTTTTGAATTTCTATTCCAGAGAGACCCCATGCACAAAGGCTAGACGTTCAATCCACCATCTTTACAATAAGCCCTGGTCTTTGACAAAGTGCGTCTCTAAACCAGGCTGTCCAATCTGGTCCTTAGCCTTGTGCTAGGTGACGACTCTAAGTTCGAGGAGCTTCCAACACGTCACCCACCACCTAGCGAGACAGATGTTCTGTAATTTTTATGCCTTTTGATGCTGAGCTCTGCCAAGGTGAATGGTAACCTTCACATCCTCAGCAAAGCTTCTGCAGCAGCAGCTGAGGGCACCCACAGCTCTGTCCAGATCACATCCTGGGGAAGCTCTGGAGCCTGAGGAGAGGAAGTCCTGTGTGGAAGGCAGCTCACATCCCCACTCCCAGGGCAGCTTTCGATTTGAGTTACAAGGGCTTTCGATTTGAGTTACAAGAGTGGGGGTCACAGTGTCATTCTGAAAATCCTGACCAGATCCCTAAGACTGAAGATTGGTTCCAGAACTCTTCTTAGACTCTAAGAATGATGTGGAATGGACCCCTGAATTCAGGATCTAGTGGTCTATTAATGAGCCCTCAGGTCATCTCTGAACAAGAAGGTCAGAAGAGTGGGTTTCCGGGCTCCGCCTGCCTTTGCCAGTTGCAACCGTGGGTTGTCCGATGAAAACCTCAAGTTTGCGTGTGTCATTCAGCGTCGCAAGTGGGGGGCCGTGAGAGGGCCATGGGGTTCACATCACAAGAACACTAGCTGGCCTGGTTAGACACTGTAGTTGTTCAGCCATTTAGAGGTTGTCAGCGATACCAAAAACTATCGGAGGGCAAATTATATGTCAAGACGAGTTTAGTTTCAGTGAAGTTTTTTCTTGAGACTTGCAGGTGATCTGCCTGCCTTGAAAATACCTGTTTATGATTCTATGGCACATCTCCCCAGTTTGAAAACCAGCTCAGTATCTCTCAATGTAACCAAAAAAGCACTTGTTCTAGAGATGTCCTTACATGTTGCCTGAGAAATATCTAACCTGTGTCCTAATAAGTTGAGGAAGTGCCGGGGTGAGCAAGAGGAATGAGGTATCTTTTCTCAGAACTTCTCAGTGAAATGTTTGACCACAGACCCCCATTTTCTCGGGGTGTTTGCTGGAACCAGAGTTCCGTGGAAGACATTTTGGGAAACCCTGTGTCACATTACTGCTGAGTGCTCTGAGCTTTGCTCTTCCTTCTTTAGTAGCTGCTCAGGTAGTTAACCTTATTTCCTATCCTAAACACACACACACACACACACACACAAACAAATGTCTTCTCTGAAAAGTTGCAAGACTGTGTGTGTGTGTGTGTGTGTGTGTGTGTGTGTGTGTGGTTAGATGGCTAGATTGATAGATTGATAAATAGATGATGGATGGATGGACAGACCAACAGACAGATGGATGATAGTTCTGTCATATCTATGTCTATGGACAGGTCAGTCTCTCTCTGTGTACCCACAGCCCCTCCCCCCAGACCTCCCCTCTTCTGGTAAAACAAGGCCCAGCAGCAGGTGTGGAAACGCACCTTGTCCATGTTTCAGCGGTCAGTGCCTTCTGATGAAGCAGGCAAATTCCTCATTTGCTCACCCTGACCACCGTTACTGCATTTCCTGGGCCACTGCTATCTTTTCCCTCCTCTTAACACTTTGTGTGCCGGTGCCCTTTAAATTTACCAGCCCTTGGGGCCGGCCATTTTCTGTGCCACCACATGAATGGTAGAAGCATTCAATGAAACACACACAACTCCTGAACGACTGGATATTAAAAAAACTGTAATATCTCTCATAAAACACCTTACACTTTCACCAAAACAATGTGTAAAGCTTCTGGACTGAGTACAATCAAAGAAATAGCTCCTAATAGTTCCACATAAATCCACCGTGGCGTGAAAAACTGGAGACTAGATGAACACGTATTAATATGTGAGTGGCCACCTGATACTGGTGACAAAAACATGTACTAATACATGAGCGGACCACAAAGTGTTAAAAAAAAAATTGCCTTCCCTGCATTCTCCACCTGTTTGCATAGTATTTCCTGGCAAAGAAAAGAAAGTCTCCTTTGTCCGATCACTCCTCAAACACTGGTTTTCAGCTACTCTGAGCCAGGGATGGGCTGTGCTGTACTCCCTCTGCGGGGCAGGAAGAGGGGAGTTTGTGGCCGTCTAATTCAGTCTTCTTATTTTAAATATATTTATTTTAGAGTGATGATGCCACCTTTCACCAAGCAGGCTCCGAATTGCTTTTTGAGCCTCGAATATTTTACTTCCCTGTTTTGGGGTGTCTCCAGCAGCCGGACGTGCACACGTGGGGAAAGGGCTGGAGGGAGGGGTGTGTCTGCACCCCCACCCAGCTGGCACTGCCCTGCAAGCCTCTTAGTTACGTCTTAGTTATGTCTTGGTGCCTCTAGCTGTTCCCCTCTCAGTTCTCCTGGCTGTTCAGAAAGCATCTTCCTTAAAATTGAATCAAGAATTATTATTTTTCACATGTTTTCAGAACTTCTTGAATATTTCAGAACTTCTTGAATCTTGAGTAGCTAAACCCAGTTCAAGATATGTTATTCGAGAACTTGGTGTGAGGATTATTAAGATTTTTAAAACAGACTTCGAGTAGATTACGAGGGTAATCCACAAGTGCCCTCTTGGACACTGAGAATCACAGAACATTGTTGTTCTTCACCTTCACAGCCTCCCCTGAGCCTCAGACTCTCATGACCAAAGTCATTGGATTGTCTAAAATCTGGAGAATGTTGTGTCTCCCTAGTGGCGCAGGGGTTAAGTCTCAGCCTATGAAACTATCGCCAATCACTGCAGAATGAGTTCCATCCCCGGCCACGGAGCTTCCCACATGGCGCAGCAGACCTCTCCTGTCTTGCCCGCTGCTCCCCTCAGCAGTGTATTTCAGTCAATCCACCTGTTCTGCTCCCCACTCTGTCTCTGGTGCATCCTCTCACACACACACCCACACACTTCTGGCCTGCACCCCAGCTTTTGTATGCATAAATAAACAAATCTTTACAAAAATAAATAAATACAATCTAGAGAATGTAACCTTTGGGAATGTTGCCTCACCTACCACCTCTCCTTCCCCCTTCTCTGCTTCCCCAACACATTCTTGCTTTTGAAAGCATTTTATTTTCTTGACTTCTGCATTGTAAAACATGCAATAAGACCCAGCGTCCTGCCCGCTGTAACCAGCCTCCTGGCTCCTGGGCCCGGCGCCCTGTGTGCCTACTGAGAGTTGTTCTCTGGGCCCTCACGTGGCCGGGTGCCTGTGATTACACCGTCTTGTAGTCACTTTTGTCAGCTAATTACGTCACAAGTCTGCCTTAACGAGCATGTGGCTGAGGGACGTGGCAAATAAGGTAGCTTGGAGAGAACGAAACATGACATAAATTAAGATCCCACTAGTTTTTCTCATCAGCGAGAATACCAGCTGTTGGACTGTAAGCGCCGGGGGGCAGCAGCTCATTCATGGCTGCAGAGTGTCCTTCCTCACGGGCTGTGTCTCGGTTTGCTTCTAAAGCATGTCAACTCTAAAGCTGTGCATTGTTTATAGATGCATGAAAATGGTCTGTGTGCAGGCATCAGACATATTTTGCTCTAGGAAATTTCCTTTCAAAGCTTCCTCTGAGCTTCCAGTGGCCAATGTTAGATCTACACTGCCTTTTTTATAGAGAGATAGTGATTTTTATTTATTTATGCATACAAGCTGGGGTGCAGGCCAGAGATGTGGGGGGTGAGAGGGTTCACCAGAGACAGAGTGTGGAGCAGAACAGGCAGATCTACTGAAGTACACTGCTGAGGGGAGCAGCAGCTGAGGCAGGAGAGGTCTGCTGCGCCATGTGGGAAGCTCCCTGGCTGGGCATCAAACTCAGTTCCACAGTAGCTGGGGGTAGTTTGATAGCTCTGAGACATTGACCCCTGTGCCACCAGGGAGGCCCCATAGGTCTACATTGCTTTATGGGGGGGGGCACTTCATTGCCATAAGTGATAGAAAGGGGTTTGTTTCATTTCTCAATTTAGGAAAGGCTTGCACTTAGCAGTGAGTGTTAGACCTATAGATCAATACCTGTAGATTTAGATCCCTTTTAAGAACCTCAGAGAGCTAATTACATAGGAAAGGTTTATTTATGTAGTTTATATAAGTATTCAAATGCACTAAAATGATTTGTAATTTTGACTCTAAACTGGCCCTTATAGAAAATTTCCATCACACACACACATACAGTACATGTGCACTTGTTCTAATAAAGTTAATTTCTTTTGGAACTTGGTAGAATTCTGGAATTTATAAGTAATAGTGGAGAAATGGAATATTATAAAAAGAGTAGTAACTGGGGGTTTGTTCCATATCTGCTTCTACCAACCTGTGTGTGCTTGCACACATCACTCAAGCCTCTAGCACTGATTTCATAGGGTCAGGAGGACTGAATGAGGTTCCTCATGTGCTGGCAGGTGCTAACGCATTCGGTCAGCATAACTTATTTCCTTTATCATCCGATTTCTCTCTTCTTTTAGGAAGGGAGCAGCAAATATGCATAAATAACTTCCTCCTTTTGCGTTTTCCCTTTCTGAAGATGAAAAGAATCATGGGAAGAAGCAGAACTACATGTCTGTTCAGACTGATCTGTTCAGATCCTTGTCTGTTACTGGGGAAAAGAAGGGAACTGATTCTGGTGTCATCACTCATCAGTCTTCCTCTTCCTCGGAGTTGTTTCTCCAGTAGAGAGGAATGTGCTTGATGTGGTCAGGACGCAACGAGTGAACCAGTTTTACTGGTCTGAGTCTGCATGTGAAGGACTGACTGGATGACTAGGAGGGCCTTCAATAATAGGCCTAGGAATCTTGATGTTATCTTGGGTGCAGTCTCAGGCCCAGGGGAGGTATCACCTGGGGCAGGTACAGAGCCAGCTGCTGAGGACAGGAGGCTCCTGAAGCAGGGAGGGGAATGGGGCGTGGAGCACCCAGCTCAAGGCCAAGGGAAGAGAGTTGGAGATGGCCACATGGGCTGCTGGAGGGAGGGGGATCGCCCTCTGCCTACCCTGCGTTGGGTAGCTGGGTCTGTGACGTGAGCTGACAACAGGCAGATTAGCAGGAGAAAAGGTGTATCCGTTTATAATACCACATGCAAGAGGGCGTGCCGGGAAAATGAAATTGAATATCCAAACCAAGCCATGAATGTGAGGTCTCATGTGCTGTCTTAATATGAGAGAGGGAGGGGGTAGTTTTCAGGAAAGAAGAATGTGCCCCTTAGAACAGATGGGAGAGATGACCATGTGTGATGGCGTTTGTGTGGGTGTCTCAGAACTTCTAGTCTTTTTCTCCTCTGCTAAGTCTTCCCTGGCTGATCTACCTCCTAGGAGGGGTTATGACGGTCGAGATCCTTTTGAAGGATCTGTCCTAAGGCAGGTGAGGCGAGTTCAGAGGGAGCTTCTTGAGAGGCACAGATCATGTGTGAAGCAGTCAAATATGGCGACAGCAGGTCAGAAACTCCCTGCTGAGTGGCCCTGCGTTCAGCTAAATAACCCACTCCTCACCCGTCTCTTGGACACTGAGCAGGGAGACCCGGTATGAGGACCCCATGTTTTGCATACTCACTCTTTCTGATGAAAAAGATACAGGAAGATCTTTAGTAAAACCAAACAAAAACCCATTTTCATATTTGCAGGCAGGATGTTCGCCTCAGGAATTAACAGGAAGCACTGGGAGGGCCGTGTGGAAATGAAAGTGAATTTGTAGTAAACTCAGCCAGGAAGGCTCTGTGCTTTCCTTTTTTTTTTTTTTTTTTGTTAAGATTTATTTATTTATGCAGACAAGAACTGGAGTGTAGGCCAGAGGTGTGGGGTGGTGAGAGGATTCACCAGGGGAGCAGCAAGGAGACAGGAGAGTTCTGCTGCGCCATGTGGGAAGCTCCCTGGCCGGGGATAGAACTCGTGCTGCAGTGGCTGCAGATAGCTTCATAGTGCTGAGACTTAACCCATTGCACCACCAGGAAGGCCTGGCTTTGTGCTTTCTTGAGCATTCTCTGTGGTATCTAATGGGAGGGGGGAGGCAGGGACAGGACAGGTGACCGAGGGTTTGTGATTCCACCAGGGCCAGGGTGGACAGGAAAGAAGGGGCACAGATGGCAGGGAGGGGCTGGGTAAAGAGCGCGAATGTCTGAGCGTGGCCGTCGGTTCTGTGCACAAGCAGGTCAGGAGGGAAGCGAATGTGACAGCTACAAGGGGGCTCTTGGGGACATCAGAGCCCTGTTTGTTTCCCTGACCGAGAGGGGCTGCCCAGGCTGGGGACTGACGGGTGTTAGCTGTGCCCTCAGTGTGGACACTGGGAACAGCGAGAGAGGAGGGTGGAAGGAAAGATGTGTGGTCCCGATGTCCCTGGGGCATCGAGATGCGTGGAGGGGACAGTATTAGTTCATGGCCCCCTCTCTTGAGTGACTCTTCCTCCCCACATCAGGGGTGTGTTCATGCTGTGAACCTCAAGTGACTTTGCCTCGAATGCGAGTGGGATCTCGAGGGTAAGGTCTTAGCCGAATGCCAGTGGGATCTCAAGGCAAGGTCTTACCCGAATGCCAGTGGGATCTCAAGGCAAGGTCTTAGCCGAATGCCAGTGGGATCTCAAGGCAAGGTCTTACCCGAATGCCAGTGGGATCTCAAGGCAAGGTCTTAGCCGAATGCCAGTGGGATCTCGAGGGCAAGGTCTTATCCAAGGAGAGGTGACTTTTTATTAGAATTTCCACTGAGTTGCTTCTCAGGAGGCAGGGGAGCGGGGGCCTGTACCGGTCTTGAGTGCCAAATCCAGGCTTTTAATTATTTTGTACTCTCTATGGAATTTTTTGCCTCCAGAATAAAATGCCACGCCAATATGAGAGTTATTAAAAATCATTTTATGGAAATATTACTTGCTTGTAAAGGAACCAAGCCCACTGTTTTCGTTGAACTGTGTTTGGGTAGCGGTGTAGCAGTGATTTATTTTTCTGGGTTTTCAGAGTGTGCTTTTTAGAAATCCAGTGTCATAAAATGATCATTTGGCTTCTTTGAAACATGGACGAATTATAGAGTAATTTAAAACTTTTTATTATATTACTGTGTTAGTGATTTTATGAACATCCATTTTAATATACAGCTTATTTTCTTGGATTTGATACTAAGCAACTATATGGCATCTCACTAGATCAGGAAGAAGGGAAATTTTAGAAATAGTTATTTGCAAACATAGTTCATTGCTCTGGAAGGTAAGTGATGTGGAGACCTCTGGTGGCTTTTTAGTTTATTTTTCTGTTTTGAAGAATAACTAGATATGAGCTGGGAAACAATAGATTTCAGTGGGAAAGGAACTCAGGGACCATTCATTCAAATTTTCACTTGACTCAAGAGGGAACTGAGGCCCAGAAAGGCTAAATGACTTTGCCAGGACCCAGGGCAGAGCTACGGCGGTGACACTGGCCGAGGCCTTTCCTGCAGCGTGCCCCTGGCCCTTGAACAGGGGGCTCATAAAGGAGCATGGCCAGGAGACTGACATACGACAGGTTAACCTATAATCTCTTTTATCCTAAAAAACGTTCTTGTCCACGCCACCCTCTGCATCCTCACTCCCTCTGCTCATGGATTTAGCGTCTCTCCAGGCCCACGCAGGTGTATTAAGGGCCCCCCTGCCCTTGGCCGCTGCTTCTTGGGTTTTTCCACGCCCCACCCTGAAGTTACCGCTCAGAAACGGGGACCTGCTCACGTCCCCCTTTCTTAAATAATTCCGTCACACCCTGGACCTCTTGATATGATTTACAAGACTTGCAAAGAGGCCTTTGTGAGCTCCAAGTTGGAGTCCTTTATACACTTTTTTCTTTCAGATCCGCCTGTGCAGTGTCGCATAGCTGTAGTGTTTAGCCTGGGGGCCTCCTTCACCTCCTCCCCCCCCACAGAAGGAACAGGACTTGCCTGGAGGAATTGTCCAGTTTATCCTTGAAAGTACCAGCACACAGTAGCTGTTTATTGGACAGTAGTCCTGCCTAAGGGATTAGCTCCTTGAATAGATTTCTACCCACCTGCAGAGAGCCCTCAAGGGCGGGAATTCTTCATCCTGTTCTGGGGCTTAGGGCAGGCCTGGCTACCTTGGTGACTAGGCAATATTTGTTGGTTGGAAATAAGACATGACATCTTGAGCAAGTCATTTCATCTTTGTCAACCTCAATTCCTCATGACTAAATCTGGACTAAAGAGATGAAACAATGCATCCAAAGCACGGAGCACAGTGCCTGCTTCACACAATCCAATCAACGGTGGCGACTGGTGAATCGTGTTTATCCGTAAAAAGCCAAGATCAAGTCTTAGTTCTTCTGCAGAGACTCTTTGGGTGCTTTTCCCTGCTGTCCAGCCAGATTAATCATCTCTTCCCTCTCATTCTCACACTCCAGGAAGCAGACTGTGCAGGCAGCAAGGATTTTAGAATCTGGCAGATCTTGGGCTCAGTACTGCTCACGGGACCTGTCTGATTTTAAGTAAATTAATTAAGCTTTTAAGTCCACTCTGTAATTGGGGCCAATAGGGTGAAGATGGTGCATGCTGTGTTGTTCTGGCCTTTTATAACATTTATTCATTCATTCATTCATTGATTCATTTATTCAAGAACTGGGGTATAGGCCAGAGGTATGGGGGAGGGCAGTAAGAGGATCCACCAGTGACAGAGTGGGGAGCAGAACAGGCAGATTGACTGGAATACACTGCTGAGGGGGGCAGCAGGCAAGACAGGAGAGATCCGCTGCGCCATGTGGGAAGCTCCCTGGCGGGGGATCGAACTCTTGCTGCAGTGTTGTGGATAGCTTCATAGCGCTGAGACTTAACCCCTTGCGCCCCCAGGGAGGCCCCCCACATGCAGCTATTTTTAACCCACTTTGCATAGATGTATTCCTAGGATTTTTGCACTATCTCAACTATTAAATCCAATTCCCTGTGTGACTTAAGGGATAGTGTTTCGTGGTTTGAACACCAGGATCAATACTGTCTTTTTTGAGTGGAGGAGACAGCTCAGAATACATCAGAGGTGCACTCGCTAACACACAGGAAGACCCAGGCTCGGGCCCTGGAGGCAGGCCCAGTGTTCTTTTCATCTTACCATCTCGTGGGGTGTGCTGGAATGGCCTAACATTTAATAGACTGACAGTTTATAAATCATCATCGAATGAGTTAGAAGGAGTGTTACAGAAAGTACATTTGTCTTTCAGTTTATGCCTGTTCAAGTACCAAACGATGAAGAAAAAAGTGACCCCGTCCTTTTTGCCAGTAGAGTCCGGAATTTCATGGCTGAGTAAGTGTCTGGACGTGATTATAATAATTTTAAAATTATCAGTAAATGGCACTTGTATTTTTTAAAGATTTATTTATTTATGCATATAAGCTGGGGTGTAGGCCAGAGGTATGGGGGGGTGAGAGGATTCACCAGAGACAGAGTGGGGAGCAGAACAGGCAGATTGACTGAAATACGCTGCTGAGGGGAGCAGCGGGGAGACAGGAGAGGTCTGCTGCGCCATGTGGGAAGCTCCCTGGCCGGGGATCGAACTCATGCTGCAGTGGCTGCTGATAGCTTCATAGTTCTGTGACTTAACCCTTGCGCCACCAGGCAGGCCCAGTTAACTTGGTTTTGAGGTGAGTTTTTTGCTTGTTTCTTCCTGAGGGCCTCACGCCCCCAACTCTTTTTGGGAAGTGAAACAATATGCTCGGGGCTGTCTGGGGCTGCCCTCCGCAGCTGCAGCCCCAGCTAGTCGGCCAGTGTCTTTGCCAGAAGAGGAGCAGAGACAGGAGGTGCAGTGACAGAGGGGCCTCCCCGGGGTTCATGCTCCAGGCCACTGCCACTGCCCGGGCCTACGTGGGCTGCGGGTCCCCTCGGCCTCCATGGAGCTGCTGGGCCAGCCTGACCCACAGCTCCGGGAAGGACGTTCGTGAGGGAACACAGAAGGTCCACAGAGAAGGGGACAGCCGCCCACTGAGTGGTGACTGTAAATTTAGGATTATGAAACTGCAACTACAGAGCGATTCTCCTGCTCTAAAGGAGGTCTCCACTGGCCGCTAATCAAATTCGCCAGACCCCCTCCCACCTGTCATGGAAGAGTGTGTGTTACACTCCCCCCAACCCAGGAGCCTCCGAACCCCCCAGGTGTGCGTCCTCTCCCCACCCACACCTCCCACGTCAACCCTGAGCAGGCTTGGAGCTAACTGGCCGGCAGAACTTTCTCCCAGGAAAAACTCAGTGGGACTCTGAATTGGGCTTCAGAGCTCATGTGGCTCTATACCAAGAACACACATATTTTTTCACACATATAAAGGTATATTCCTGTGAACATAGTTTGTTATAAGAATATATTCATATGTATGCACATCTGTTAACATTGATACTTCACAGCAGAATCGCTGTTTTCAAAAAGAATAAATGTGTTTAGCAAAAACCAGCTCATCACGCTGTGTTCCCTTTTGTTTCATGTAGTTTCAAGACTGGCTACAGAATTTACTCTCCTATTGTTTTCTTCTCCTTTTTCCTTACGAACTTAAAGCCAGAAGTTAGGAACAAAGACAAATATTAGGAACTGAGAGAATCTGTAGCAGATATTTCGACTTCCTAAATCATGCCTAAAATAGAGGAGGGTTTGCTTAGGCAGCCTTTTTCTGAATTTGGAGGTGTGGAAGAATGAGGACTTGGGGTGATGAGGCCTCAATTAGCTGCACTAGCCTGGTCGAGCCCCTCGAGCCTCCTCTTCCTCGCGTGCACCAGGAATTAGACACTTGGCCTTACCGTTCTTGGATTCTTGCCGTTATTATGAGACTCCTTCCCCAAGGAGGCAAGTATGTAATGAAGGCTTTGGAAAGTGGCGAAGTGCAAAGCAGACAAGAGGCCGTCGTGCTCCTACTGCCAATTACGTGCTGAGTCTTGCCGGCCCACTTCCATGTGATATGTGGAATAATCTTCAGAGCAAGTCTGAGGCCAGTGGGGAAATCAAGGCCCAGCGGGGTAAACAGTCCCCCCAGGGTCACAGAGGGCCTTGAGCATCTGAGCTGGGGCCCACATTCTATTTCCAGTTCCCGGAGCTCACACTCTTACCTCTTAGGCTCTCCAGTGCATGATTATAATTCCTGAAATATTTGTCACTTTTATTTTCCTTTTTTCATAGTCTTACACTGAAGTATTTGCTAATCAGACACAGCCTAGTTGTAGATAGAAGAAAAATGTTTGATTCTTACTGCACCCATTGAAAATGTAATGTTCTCTGTCGTGATTCAATGGCATCAAATACAATTGAAGATACACTGTTAGTTGTGATTTTCACTGAATATTAGTGAATAGAAAGTTGACGCAGAGGAATCTTCAGGAAGTTACTTGATGTACTGCACAGGGTTTTTTTGTGTTTGCTTTTGTTTTGTTTTTCGGTGCTCAGGTTTTTACAAGTTAGTATTAATACCTTTTTTCCCCCAAAATCTGGTCCATGAAATACATTTTTTTTCCCCAATATCTGGTCCACAATTAGTAGGTGTCTAAGCAGGAAGGAAGGGTAGTAGGTGTTCTGCTGGGCATTGAGGTAGAGGCTGTTTAGCTTTGAAAGAAATACCAGCTGTCATCGGTTCTCTTCAGTATCTTTAGAGGCTGGTCGGTGGTAAGAAGGTGAGCTCCAGTTTTATAAGATGAGAAAACACAGATGGCTGGTGACTTGGAGAGCTCATTCACTTAGGATTCTGTGCAGATGCCATTTTCCTTTTGAAACAGTCTATCCCCAGGCATTCCAGGATATCCTCACTAGGGCTCTGTGGAGAAGTCCAGTTGTTCCTTTGAGTAGATGAGAAAAGTGAGACTTAGGGTAAGTGCCCAGAGATCCACTTCTGGTCAAAGACTCTGCTAGGACCTGACCTAAGTTCCCCATTACTTTCCATGAGGCTGAATCTGCTCTCGTGACCGTTACAGTTCAAACACGGAAGCAGACAGGAGGAGACTCACTCAGGCCACGGGGAGTGTGTGAAGGAGAGAAATGTCCCTTCAGCAGCAAAGAGCCAAAACCCCTGGTTTAAAAAGTAGTAAATACTTTTCCGTGACTGTTGTTTGTTGACCAGTTAGGCCTAATGAAAAAAGCATTACTGTTAAAAAAAATAATAAAATTGAGTTTGTTTGCATTTTAATGCTTTTAGAGCTCTGGGAATCCCGGTCACAGACCATACCTATGAAGACTGCAGACTGATGATTTCAGCAGGGCAGCTGACATTGCCTATGGAAACTGGATTGGTGGAATTTACCAAAATTAGCCGGAAGTTGAAGTAAGTGCATCCTAAAACCATCGTACTCTCCTAAAGTTGTCCAAAAGAGATCAGAAATCCCGTATGTTAAGTTTCTCTGGCTTTACTGCTGGTCAGATCTAGAAGCCAAGTCATGTTTCCTGGGGAAGCCAGGGTTGTGAATATCTCTCCCCACTAGCGCCTCTAGTTTGGTTTTTTCAAGAACAGCTGGCTCAGAAACGTGTCTGGCCACAGAAGGTGAGCAGAGGCATAGTACATGTGGGACAGCTGGATCTGCCTCCCCACTCATGTGTGACTTGGAGTAGTCAGTCTTGCGACCTTCTCATGAGGATACTTGCGTGGGGTGGGCAGAACTTCCGTGAAATGTGAATTGACCAATAGAGGACCTATAGAGGAGTAATTCTGACTATCCCTGAATTTTATTTATTTATTTTTAAAGATTTATTTATTTATGCGTACAAGAGCTGGGGTGTAGGCCAGATGTGGGGGGAGGTGAGAGGATCCACCAGAGACAGAGTGGGGAGCAAAACAGGCAATTGACTGAAATACACTGCTGAGGGGAGCAGCGGGGGAGACAGGAGAGGTTTGCTGCGCCATGTGGGAAGCTCCCTGGCCGGGGAGAACTCGTGCTGCAGTGGCTGTGGTTAGCTTCATAGTGCTGAGACTTAACCCATTACGCCACCAGGGAGGCCCCATCCCTGAATTTTAATTACTTTCCCTAGGTCTACCTTTTTCTTCTGAGTACATACATACACTTTCTTAAAGTGAAAACACTCCTTTGTGCCTCAACAATCTCATTTAAACTATTTCCAACTGGCCCTGTCAGCCCTCTGCCCCAGAAGGGGTAACTCCCAAGACCCCTTCTTATCACAGTCCATTTCTGCTGTTAGGGATTTGCAGAGTTTATTGATTTAATAGACCTATGTTAGCCTTCCTGGGAGGGACTGCAGGACCCCTTACTGCATTAAGGTCCAATAATAAAATTTTTTTTTAATTGAGGAACATTGAATATAATTTAGGGGAACAGGTTCACACCCCCTTGGATGCATGTCACCCCACAACAGCCACCCCCAGAGCACCTACAGTCTTTTTTTTTTTAAAGAATTATTTTTAATTTATACATACAAGCTGGGGCACAGGCCAGAGGTGTGGGGGCGGCGAGAGGGTTCACAAGAGACAGAGTGGGGAGCAGAACAGGCAGATCAGAAATACACTGCTGAGGGGAGCAGCAGGCGAGGCAGGAGAGGTCTGCCGCGCCATGTGGGACTCTCCCAGGCAGGGCGTCGAACTCGCGTCGCTGCTGCCAACAGCTCGACAGCGCAGCGCTTAACTGCTGCACCACCGGGGAGGCCTGAGCACCCACAGTCTTTTACCATAGACCATTGGGCCCATTCCCCCTCCCTGTTCCTGCTCCCACCACCTTTCCCCTCTGGTAACCTCGTTCTGCGTCATATTTCAGGGTTTGTTTTGCTTTAGTTTTCTTCGTCCTTCTTTTTGTTTCTCTGTATTCCACATATGAGTGAATCTTTTTTTTTTTTTTTTCAGAAAATGGACTTTGACATCTTTTTTTGTGTGTGTAGAACTGGGGTGTAGGCTAAAGGTGCACGGGGTTGGTGAGAGGACTCACTAGAGACAGAGTGGGGAGCTGAACAGTTGAATCTACTGAAATCCACTGCTGAGGGGAGCGGCAGGGAGACAGGAGAGGTCTGCTGCGCCATGTGGGAAGCTCCCTGGCCGGGGATTGAACTCAGGCCCTGGCAGTGATAGGGTAATAGCACTGAGACTTAACCCCTAAGCCACCAGGGAGGCCCCAGTATTTGTCTTTCTCCTAAGTTCTTTGATCATAATCCCCTCCAGTTCCATCCATATTATTGCAAAAGACGAGAGTTTGTCTTTTTTATAGCTAAGTAGTATTCCTTTGTCTATGTAGACCACATCTTCCTAAATACTACTGTCGTTGAACACTTAGGATGTTTCCATAACTTGGCGATTGTCGATAGTGCAGCAGTGAACAGAGGGTGCACGTATCCTTTCAAATGAGTGTTTTTGCATTTGGGTGCATACCTTATGAGTGGATTGATGGGTCATGTGGTAGATCTATTTTTCATATTTTGACAAGCCTCTGTACTTGTCTGTATTCTATACTGTTTTCCATTGGGACTGGAAATACATATTCAGCAAATACATATTCCATTCCCACCAAGAGTTCATAAGGGTTCCTTTTTCTCCACATCTTCACCCATATTTGTTGTTTCTGGTTTTCTTGATATGGGCCATTCTCACTGGAGTGAGGTGGTATCTCAGTGTGGTGGTGATTTGCATTTCCCTGATAAGTGACACTGAACATTTTTTTCATGTGCCTGCTGGTCACCTGCGTGTCTTCTTTGGAGAAGTGGCTATTTAGCTCTTTTGTGCGTTTTTTGATTGCATTCTTTGTTCTCGTTTTATTGAGTTGTCTGAACTCTCTGTAGATCTTGGATATTAGATATATGATGTGCAAATATTTTCTCCCATTCTGTATGGTGTCTTTTTTTTAAATCATAGCTTCTTTCACTGTACAGAAACATTTTAGTGTGATGTAGTCCCCCTCATTTGTTTTGCTTCCATTTTTATTGCCATTGGAGCCGAGTTCCCAAAGGCACCCCTGAAGCCGGTGTCGTGGAATGTTCTGCCTATGTTTTCTTCTGTGTCAGAAAAGAAAAAAGAAAAATTTGATAACTGATATAGCAAATACTGTTTCTATCTTTTAGATAATAAAAATATTTTGGTGTTATGTTTACAATATCCTTGCTGATTTGAAAAGTTTGGCTAGTCACTGAAGTTGGATACAGAAGAAATATGTGTTAAGTCACCTGTTTAATTGTACAAGACAAAGACAGGATGTGATGTAAACTATAGTATCTTTTCCAGGGTTTAATCACCCTGACTTTCATAACTCATGTGGGAGGAAGTGTGTATAGTCTAATGAGTATTCCTGCCACATTTTGTTAGATGTGAATTCATTATCAGCCAGAAATTTTCTTTAAAGTAAGAGTTGAGTTTTTTTAATGCCACTCAGTAAGTACTATTGTTTTGCTAAGTAATGTTTACATCAAAATGTGCCTTCCTATTTTCTCCTCATGAATCTATCACATCTCTCTTCTTCTCAGTTGCTTTTCTTTCCCTCGGGTATTGGGATAATTACAAGGGCTAAAGCCTTTGAAAAATTAGATGCCTATGTGCATGTTGAATATGTGCTTTAGAACAACTCTGCTTTTCAAATTTAACGCTTAAAATAATTTTTCCCTTCAGACAAATTAATACAATAATGTTCACAAGTTGGTCACATGGGTCGTAAAAGGCTAGTGACATCCACTTATGAATCTGTCTTTGTTCAGGTTAGACTGGGATGGCATTCGCAAGCATTTGGACGAATATGCAGCTATCGCAAGTTCCTCAAAGGGAGGACGAATTGGAATTGAAGAATTTGCAGAGTATTTGAAGTTGCCTGTTTCCGATGTCCTGAGACAACTCTTTGCACTCTTTGACAGGGTATGTTCAAATTTAACCTTTCACATGCTAATGTTTTTACTCTGCTGGTGGCCACACACAAGAGCATAAATCCATACGGCAGGCAGTGGAGGAACGTGCTGGGCCAGAGTTAGCACTAACAGACATCCCAGGTGTAATGGCCTGACCTTCGCTTTCCCCTGTAATAGTCGTGGTGATAATAACAAGGAGGGTGGTGACAACAACGACAATCGTGACAGCAGTGTATGTGTTGCAGCCGTTAGGATAGTGTCTGTTTTAGACACCAGGACAGAAATCAATATTGTGACCATTTAACCATGTCTGTAATGTGGAAATGGAAAGGTTTGCATAACTGGCAAGAACTGTAAGATTTAATCAAAACTCAGACATTCATGACATGGGTGATGCAATTCTGTTCTAAAGGTTTCTGGGCTTGCACATTTTTATCTTATTTTCAACTAGCATTCTAAAACAAAAATTTTCATTAAGACTTAGCCATGGTGGTGCAGGGTTAAAGCCTCAGCACTTTCAAGCTATCGCAGCCACTGCAGCCTGAGTTCAATCCCCAGCCAGGGAGCTGACCCACATGGTGCAGCAGACCTCTCCTGTCTCACCTCTACTGCTCCCCTCTACTGCTCTCACTCTACTGCTCCCCTCAGCAGTGTCTTTCAGTAGATCCACCTGTTCTGCTCCCCACTCTGTCTCTGGTGAATCCTCTCACCACCACCCCCCCACCTCTGGCTTATACCCCAGTTCTTATATGCATAGATAAATAAAAATAAATCTTTAAAAAAAAAGATTTAGCCATTTGCATTTATATTGGGGATACAGTTTTTAACTCATTAATGTGGAGGTATGTGCAGTTCGAAACTTAAATGATCTGGAAGTTTCCTTAGGAAAAATGTATCAAGATTTCAAGATCTCTCTTTTCTTAATTTATTCCATAATATAGAAAAATGATAGTAAAGCTCACTGTTGGTTGACATTTTTTTAATTCTAGCAGACCACAGCGGCAGGTAGCCACCAGTAAAAGTAAAAACACTCCTTTGTACCTCAGTGATCTTATTTAAACTATTTAGACCATTTCTTTTGAATTCTCTGCTACATTAACTCCCAAATCCCTGTCTTATTACAGTTCATTTCTGCCCTGTTGGAAATTTGCAGAATTCCTAACATGTTGTTCAAAATGTGTTCTTTTTTATTGCTTAGTAGTATTTCGTTGTATGGCTGGACCATACTTGCTGTTCAACTTGGGGCAATTGAGGATTTAATTGTTCTAGGCATTCATGTGTATATAGAAGCTCTGGATGAAACTCTTCACTTCACTTGGCTACATACTCAAGATTGTGATCTCTGTATCTTCCTTTATCTGAGAATGACTTTATTTTGCATTCATTCCTGAAGGGTATTTACATGGATTTAGAATTCAGAGTTGATAGTTCTTCCCTTTCAACAATGCCATAGTAATGTCCTTTGGGGTCCTACGGGGTCTTCGGGCCTCCCTGATGCCGATCTTTCCTGGTGTCCTTCAGGTTTTGACCACCACCCTCCCCACCCCTGCCCCAGTCCTCCTGCGATGGTGTTTTGAACAAAGTTCATTGGGTTCTTCTGTATTTTGTTCAGAGTTTCTGTTATCAGAGGCAGAAAAGGTTCCCATAGGCCTTTTACATCCTGGCTAGCAGCAGTTGTCCCAGTTCTGTGTTAACCACTGGAAAAAGATACTTTGCAAAGGAATTACAGCTTAATAACAGCAGCTAGGAAGGGGTTTGTTCCTTTCTTCCAGGGCACGTTCTCGCTCCTAATACCTTATCCCATGATGTCGTTGCTGAGTTATCCTGTAGCACGCTGCGGTTACGCAACCTCCTCCCAGGAGGTGCCTGGGCCGCTCTTCTGGCTTCCTTGCAGCCCCAAGCAAGCTTTTCTTTTCCTTGAAATGATCCCGTGTCCCTGCAGTGGGACTGCTATGCAGTATAATGAAGATTTAGGGACTGGAGAAGGAAATTATTGGATGTCACTGTGCAAGTTGGGAAACTAGGACTTTTCGCTAGATTTTCTGTGAGATTTACAGAGCTTCTTCCACTGGGACTCCAGAGACTGTGCAAGTAATTTTAAAGAAAGTTTCTTTTTTTTTTTTTAAAGATTGATTTATTTATGCATACAGGCTGGGGTACAGACCAGAGGTGTGGGGCAGCGAGAGGGTTCACCAGAGACAGAGTGGGGAGCAGAACAGGCAGATGGACGGAAACACTGCTGAGGGGAGCAGCAGGCGAGGCAGAAGAGGTCTGCCGTGCCATGTGGGAATCTCCCCAGCTGGGTGTCGAACTCGCATCGCCGCTGCCGACAGTTCCACAGCGCAGCGCTTAACTGCTGCACCACCAGGGAGGCCCAATTTTAAAGTTTCTGTAAATACGAACTTGGTAACAGGTGAGAGTCTGGCAGGAACATACAGCGAAGGACAGGAGACGGGGAAATGAGATGAGAAGAAACGGACCTACAAGGGAGTTTGGAGCTTGGATTAGATATTGTGTTCACCAGGATTTTTAATCTAAATTAAAAAAAATTTTTTATTTACATCTTTTGCATTATCGTGTATTCCCTGTGGGTTTCCCACCACCCACTCACCCGTGAGCCATCACCATAGTCCCTTGTGCTCTTTTCTCCCCCATTTTGAGCCCTTATCCTCCCCGTCCCTTGCTGAATGTCTCTCATTTATGGTTGCCTGCTAGTTTTTGTTTTGGTTTTGTTGTTGTTATTTTCTCCTCCTGATCTCTTATTTGGTTCCCCTATCTTTCTCCTGTAAGTGGAACCATTCGATATTTTTCTTTTTCCTTCTGGCTTATTTCACTGAGCATGATCCCTTCTAGAGCCATCCCTGTTGCTGTGAATTACATGAGTTTATCTTTTTTGATTGCTGCATAGTATTCCATTGTGTATATGTATCCCATCTTCTCTATCCAGTCATCTATTTTTGGGCAACTGGGTTGTTTCCATATCTTAGCTATTGTATACAGTATTGCTATAAACATAGGGGTGCAGGTATCCTTTTGAATTAACGTTTCTGTGTCCTTCAGGTAGGTTCCCAGAAAAAGAATATCGAAGCTGATCAGTGTTTCCAGAGTCCACCTGTCACGACTAGGATTACAGAATTGTTAAGACACTAGCTCTGGCTTTTGATGACGGATGATACATCAGCAGCCCCATTGTTTCGGGAGCACCCTAAGCATGGGAAGATGTGGGAGGGAGGGAGGGAGTATAAACCATGGTGAAAACAACCCTCAGCCATGTTCACACTCAGAACTGGGCAACACAGTCGGCTCCCGGCACCAAAACAACTGTGAGCATTTGTGATCCGTTTGGTCAGTGACTTCAGGTGGAGTCGGTGATAACTCTGATTTTCTTCCCTTCTTCAGATGGCGTGACTTGGATTTAGATGCATGAGGTGGTGTTTAAAGTTTTTCTTTCGGAATCCAACACACTGAAAGGTAGAGAAGAGAGTCTGGCAGTCATGGATGGCAGTTACTCAGCCTCCCCTCTCTCTGTCTCGCTGTCTGTCTGTCTCGCTGTCTTTCTCTCCCCTGCCCCCCACACTCCCCCTTGTTGTGTTTAAGGTTGCTGCATGTCTCTGCCTGTGAACATTTGCTCTGTTTGGAGAAGCTGACTCAACGCGGTTGCCCTGTGCCCAGACCCACTTCGCTGAACTTGGTCCTGGGTTCCTTAAAGTGATTTAGCCGGGGGATGTTTGATGGGAAAGACAAGAAGTTCAGTCACTCCATAGTTTGTTTCTTTTTGAGTAGCTTATCTGGCTAAATTCAATGCTTAATGAGGGGTGGGGGCTGAGGGAGGAAGGGTGGGAAAGAGAAAGGGCGGGGTGTTCCTGTTGCTCTCTCAGTGGTTGTAAAGCTTTGCCCAGCAAACAGCTGCCCTAGCCCCAGCCTGTCCCGGTGATCTCCTGTCCCTCTGCCTGGTCCTGTCTCCATCACTCCCCAAGGCCGGTGTGCTTGCTGCTTGGGGTTTCGGGGGTGGGGGAAAGGTTATCTCTTCATCTTCCCTCTTCACCTTCCTTTCCACACATATTCTTAGCTACTCTACACAAACTTTATAATGACTTTTGTCTCATTTTGTGCTAAGAAATCTATGCCATCTATTCCGTGCCGTCTGCCATCCTGACATGTTCTATTCATTCTCAGGTATTTGATGGCAGGAGACTTGCAAGTCCACAGAAATGTGGCAGAGTGCACTAGTTTGGGACAATTTCTGCGGAGAAGTCTGATTTCTGAAAAAAAGAACGAAAGAGGAAAAATGACCCTTTTCATCTTTAGGTTTAATTTAGCTTCTTTATTTTTATGAACTTATACAAATTATCTGGATCTGAAGTTAGCTGCGGTGTTACATGTCCAGATGAGTTAGAGTTGGGAGCTGAGACCGCAGTGTAAGAAAGTGACTTCTCAAGTGTCTTTTTTTTTTTTATTTTCATAATTCAGTTTCGAATACTAGACTTTTTTGCCAGCACACTTGAAGGGACTTAAACACACTTAACGGGATTAAGAACCAACACTGGCTAACTCAGAGATAATCAGAACACGTCTCTGCAGTTGTAACAGTGTCTTGCAGTGGCCTTGGCAGCATCGTAGTTCGTGTTGTCCTTCCCTGTGCTGCCCCCAGTGCCATCCTCTCTGCCCCTCCCCCCCAAGAGTGTCCTGCAGCGGGTTAGTGCCCGTGTCACCTCTGCTGCCAGCTTCGCAATATGCCACATTACCCACCTCCTGCCTCTTTGGAAACAAGTCGTGGTTCTTTTGCATCACGATACGTGCAGCCTAAAGGCTGTGTGTGCTCACAGGTAGCAAAGCTGCATTTCTGGGATCAGCAGATTTTTTCTGTTAAGAGCCAGAGAGTTTAGGCTACTGATTTTGTAGGACATAACCCAGACAGCTTGTGCGACTATACAGACAAGTTGATCTGTCCCACTCAAAAAGACTGTTTCCACTTGTTGAAACAGTTGAAACAGGCCTCAGCGCCTGTCCTAACTCTCAGTACAAGCAAAATCCACATACTCAAGCTCCCTGCCTTCTCCCACACGAAGGGGCAGGCAGGGATGGCTGTTGTTATTGGCACTTGTGCTTAACACTTGAACGAATACCAAGAACAGGGCAGACAGGAAGAACTTTGGGATAAGGAGAAGCATTCATTCCACATAACGTGAAATAGTAATAAAAGACCTATAGAAGTTGACAATAACCAAAAATGCTGGGTCGCCAGGGTGCTGAAGTGTACCCACGCTTTTCCTATTAATGTTTAAACAAAGTCATTATAGTGCCAGAAGAACTGGGTATCAGTTAGAAGGCAGAAATGGGAAAATATCATGAGAGTTTTCAGATTATTTTACAGGATGTAAATAGTAACCATCTATCCAAATGTTATTAGGTGAAGCTCTGTTGTTAGGTAATGGAATTGCTAAAGAGTGAGCGTGTGCCAACTCACGGGGGGATTAGAAATCAGTCTCTCACCTGTGAAGATGAATGATAGAGAAATCAAGAATTGAGATTCAGAGTGATCTTTAAATCAGTGGTGGTGTATCTCACAAAACTTTACTAGCGTGCTATTTTTTCATCAACTTAGAAAATACAGCAGGGAATTATTAAATTGCAACTGATGGGCCAAGTCTGACAACTGCTTTTTAAATAAAGTTTTATTGAGACACAGCCATGTTCACTGGTCTGTGAATTATCTCTGGCTGCTTTTGTACTACGGTGAACCCAGTTGTTGGGACACACTAAAGTCTTCTATCCTTTAAGTTTCCAGTTCAGGTTTGACCTCTCATGTTGCGTGCCATACTGCGTGTGAAAAGAACTTGTTTTGATTCCTATCTCAGTTATCAGGAGTTGTTCTATGAAATCCACTCTATAACTTAATGATAAAATTAACAGAAAGCAACTGTCACTATCTAGATAGATGGGCTAGATGAACTCTGCTATGTAGTGATACAGGTTTTCCTGGAAGTTTGACAGGTCTAATCATTTCCCTCTTTAATTCTTTTTTTTTTTTTTTTTAAAGATTTATTTTTTATTTATACATACAAGCCAGAGCTGTGGGGCGGCGAGAGGGTTCACCAGAGACAGAGCGGGTAGCAGAACAGGCAGATCAGAACTACACTGCTGAGGGGAGCAGCGGGCGAGGCAGGAGAGGTCTGCCGCACCATGTGGGATTCTCCCCGGCCGGGCGTCGAACTCGCGTCGCCGCTGCCGACAGCTCCACAGCGCAGCGCTTAACCGC